>VMDO01004356.1:0-24535 GCA_007922755.1 Pedetes capensis
TTGTTCCATATGAATTTTTGGATCATTTTTTCTATTTCTGTGAAGTCAGTCAGTGGAATTTTAATGGGTATTGCATTAAATCTATAGATTGCTTTTGGTAGGATAGCCATTTTTACAATATTAATTCTCCCTATCCAGGAGCAGGGGAGGTCTTTCCATTTTTTAGTGTCCTCTGCTATTTCTTTCTTTAATGTTTTGATGTACAAAACCATTTTGTTATAATTGTATTTTTAGTTTTGCAGACATTTAAACTCTTATAATGTGCTAGGACATAAAGATGAATAGGACATGGCCCCTCCTCTTGAGGTTTTACAGTCTAAGATGATCCCGAATAGAAAGAGAAATTTCACATTTTTCCTTCTTAGGTTATTTAATTTGAATTTTAAAAATTATGATAGTTTCAAGTGACATTGCTTTCATATCAAAATGTTATATGGATATACACAGATATCAATGGCTTATAATTTTTGTCCTATATTTGATTACAGTGATAATTCCTTTAGGTTTTTGAAGCATATAATCATATAATCAAAAAGCTCTGTTTTTCTGAGCTGACTTATAGTTTCCTACAGGCAGAATTTGCAATGACAACAGTAACAGTGACCACAAGCATTCCCCCAAGGAGTAAGATAGAAGGTAATTTTGCCTTGTATGAATCTGCATCAGCCCACATTATCGAAGAAACCGAATATGTGAAAAAGGTATGTGGCTATTAGAACTTGTTTCTATGGTATGATTTTTAAAAGACAGATTTTGATATGGACTGGTGGGCTTTGTTTCCCTCTCCAAGGAATGTATGGAAAGGAACAAGGTTGGCAAAGGATAGTATGATAGCCGAAATTTAAACACACAGTAATTTCTTGTCAGGTTATGAACCTGTACCTACACTTGGAGTGAAATGATTTTCTTCACTCAGTAAAATTGAATAATGGGCCAGGAGGGTTCAGAACACCTATCAGCACTTAATTTGCCCCACACCATGGATTGCTGGCTTCCTACTGTTTCATAACCTTTCCCTGTGGCTTCATGAGTGCTGACACTGTGTTCCCAAGAGGAGGGCTATGTGTCCTGCTGTGCTTCTCTCTCCTTCCTTGCCCCTTTTCACAGTTGAGGGCAGCTAGTGCCAATGATGACATGTTGGCATGGCACTCCATTTAAAATGTTAAGTCTTATGAGAATCCAAGATAAAGGCTAAGGAGGTAGGCATATTAACTGTTTGTTAGAAGAGACGGGCAAATTCCTAACATGGATAGCTCATAACTGGCTTACATCAATTGATTAAATTATCTTTGAGTGTCTTACAATTCCATAGGTCATAAAGACGTTGGGGCTTATATTTCACGCTTAATTTTGTATGATCTCCTCTTAGTGCTTATTCTGTAGTAATTACCTAATAGCAATTATTTTCTAGTAATTACTAGGTAATAATTATTTGTACTAATTACTAGATAGTAATTATTTTGTAGGGATTCCTAAATAGAATTGTTTTATTGTAATTGCTAAACAGTAAATTAGTCCTAAATTACTATGTAGACAAAATTGAACTATATACATAGTTTTAAGTACTAATTACTAAAAAATTATTTTGGGCTATCATATTTTAGTTTTGCCAGAAAATGAAATATAAAGACCAAATGTTTATTTTCAGCCATCTAAACAATATCCACCTAAATACTTAAATACGAAATACTTACTCTGTAGTTGGTATAGAGGAAAAATATCATTTGGCATTCAATGCCTTGCAAAAAGTAAACGTTCTTTCTCCCTTTAGATTAGAACAACTCTGGAAAAGATCCGAAATCAAATGTTTAAAAATGAAGTAGGACTTAACAGTACAAATCACAAACTGGAGACAAAGGTAATTAATTCATCAAAATTTACTACTTCTGTTCTTTCATAAAATTAGCATAAATCCACGTAGACTCTATTTAGGTAACTTGTGGTAATTATTACTCTTTGAAGCTTTAAACTATGAGTCATAAAATATTTTGCGCGTATGTAAAGATGTAAATGGCAATGCCTATCAAGTCTTTAGCCACGGATGTTTTTAATAGGACCAGATTGGAATGGCCAGATAGACCTTGCTTGGATTATTTAACCAAGACTTAATTATCTAAAGTATATGGGAAGATGTTAGACTAGTCAGGATACATGGCAGCAACATTTCCCAATGACAGACAAAGCTTGTAGGCCTACCTGGGTGACACCAAAGGACACACAGTTGGATTTGTAAGGCCTGGGCTGAGTGAGGACTTTATCAGATAGTCAATAAGATAAAATTCATGCCCCACCCCAGACCAGGTAGACTTAATTGTTTTCTTAAATACATGCTCTGAAGCTGGGGGAAAGAAGGGTTATGGTGAGGAATAGCAGAGAAGATAAACAATCCAGTGTTGGACTTGTTGAGTCGTGTGTTAGACCTCCAAGAAATAGGGGCTGCACACTTGATCCTGGAGCGGAGGGCAGTGCTCTGGGCTAGACTGTCCAGGCTTCAGGGTAGAGATTTGGAGTTTTACTGATGGTACTTAAAGTTCTGAAGCTGGAGTAGATTACCAAGGAAGCAAGTGTAGATAGAAACAACAAATAATCTAAGGACTGAGTCTTGCACTTCCCAATGTTTAGTTTATGGGAAGAAGAAGAACCATCCAAGGAGGTGGAGAAGTGAGGCTGGAGAATTAGGAGAAGCAGATGAGAGCAGAGACCCTGAAAGCAAGTGAGAAAATGGTTTTAAAAGGGGGGAGGGATCACTCTGTCCATTGTTTTCCATTGCTATTGTTGTTAGGTGCCATTGAGTTGGATCCTAGTCATAGCAACCCTACGTACAACAGATCAAAACACCCCACAGCACTGTGTCATGCCCAGCACTATGTCAATGCTTCTCTGCTATTCATAGGGTTTTCAATGCTGATTGTTTGGGGATTGCTTCGGGAGTGGGCTCCCAGGTCCTTCTCTTGTTTTTGCGGTGCTGGGGATGGAATTCAGGGCCTTAGAGAGTTTGGAGCAGCACTCTTATCAACTGAGCTAAACCCCAGCCCCAATTGTTGTCCATGGTTGGCCACTGACCATGGGACATAGCAAGGTAGGGCTGCTGGTGGTCTTAGTAGGAGTATCTTCTTAGGAATGGAGATGACATTGTGCTGCCATCTCAAACCTGAAAAGTCAGCAGACCAACCAGACACCAAAATACTAGCCACCTGACCCTGTAGGAATTTCACCATAATGATGAGTGCCCTTGCTACTCAAAATGTGGGCCACTAGCCCAGCAGCAGAAACATCCCCAGGAACGTGTTAGACATACAGTTTCCAGGGATCCAACCCAGACCTTCTGATTCCATATCTGCATCTTTAACCAGATCCATCCCCAAGTGATCTTTATATGCTCTAAAGTTTGAGAAGCACTGATCTATGTCCTTTGCAGTCACCTACCCCTGCCTTCACCAGGAATCCTTCTGTCAAATATTCTTTAAAAAGTTAAAATAGAAAATAATTCCTGCTCCCTAGACAGGCAGGGAGAGTATGCACTAGGGTCTGGCCCATAAAATGAAAACTGGCACAGTTATGGTGAGGGAAAATATTGCCTGTTTGCACTATATTCTTGGTTTTTATGTCTGTAAATATGTTCAATATGTTATAGTGGAAAGAACATAGGCTTTGTTGTTAAGCAAACTTGGCTCTTAATTCTGGTTGTGGCAATTATTGTAGGTATAACCCTGGGCTTGTTAAACTATCATTTTCAATTTCCTCATCTGTATAAAAGGAAGTGTCTTCTAGTATTTTGAGTACTCAGACAAAAGAGGGTATGTAAAGCATGGAATGGTGACCTGCACATCATAAGTGCTTAATAAATAAAAGTTGTTATTATAATCACTGGGTGGTGGTGGTGGTTGTTAGGTGCTGCCAAGTCTGTACAACAGGGGAAACACTATTGTCAGTGCTTCTCTGCTATTCATAGGGTTTTCAATGGCAGATTGATTTTTGGGAGGGGGTTGCTGGGTCCTTCTTCCAAGCCTACAGCACCTGTTGTTCCCAGGTGGTCTCCCATACAGGTACTAACCAGGCCAGACCCAGCTTAGCTTCTGAGATCTGACAGGATCAGATGCCACAGTGCTCTGGCTGCAGGCAATCTGTCTTGAAATAAGTTGAAAGAGAGAGGCAGAGCTCAGGATGGATGACTGGAGGCCATGGCATGAACTCTCACACTCAACTTGCTGCATAAACTTGGGTTCTAGTCCTTGGTTTCAATATCTGTAAAATTATGGGTTAAGTTGGACGTTTTCCAATTCCTTTTCCACCCCCATATGTCCAGGATTCCAGATGAGATTTATGCTCCAGGTTTATTTTCAGTGAGCAAGGATGTATGTAGAATTATAATGGTTATAGCATTCCATTCTGATATCTCCAATTGGAAATTTAATATGAGGTGATTGCAACCAAGCATCATGGATCATTGAATGTTATGTATTATAGTTATTAGGTCTGATTCTATTAGTATGTAATATAATATAAATGTATTTGCATCCACCAAGTTAGATAAAAAATCTGGTCTCCTGGATATTATTTATCTTCTAAGTTATTATTTATCTTCTAGTATAATTGAAACTGTAGGAAATATAAGTAGAGCTTCATCTTTTAGGATATATAGTTCTCTGTTCATATAATAATCTGTTCAAATTTTAGCAAATAGAGAGGCTAGCTACTTCATTTAGAATCCTCCATTGATATTTAAGAGTCAAACAATTTATTTGTGCTGACCTGAATCTTCTTTGACATATGAAATAGTGAGTGATAATTATTGTTGTCAAAGTTTGGGGGAGGAAGGAAACAGTCAGCTCCATGATTTTCTTGTTTGTCCGTTTCAGTGCTGTGGGAACATTCAAAATGGCTTTGATTCTGAAGTGGACCCTTCTTCTAGTTTGCATTTGCTCATGGAAAAACTGAGAGGAAAAGACCTGCAGCTCTTAGAAATGAACAAAGAGAATGAAGTACTGAAAATCAAGGTATTACTATTAGGATAAATATCAAGCTTTATATTTTAAGCCATTGGGCTAACATGGAGGTCATTACTCTTTATGGATCTATTTAAGCAGAGAGACATCCATACACAACCCTAGGTCCACATGTATGCTCACATACACAAAGAAACACTTTTCTGTTACAAATTAAGTCTCACTGTGTTACATTGGAGAGTACTTTTAGTATTGAGGAAATCTAACGAAAATCCAATGAGTATAAAATTTTAATTATGCAAGTAAGTCCTAGCAGCCTGCTGTGTGGCATTGTGTCTATAGTTAACAGAGCTGTACCATACACTTAGGAACTTGTTAAGAGGGAAAAATCTCATCCTAAGTGTTCTTTACCACAGCAAATTCTGAAAAGATTTTGTATATTTAATAAATATCAATTATAGCCTTTATAGTCAAGTATCTTATTATTGTTTAATTAGTCTATTGCTAAATGTTTTATAGTTTTCTTTTTGGGTTGCTTTTACATGTAGCTCTGCAATGACTATCTTGATAGGTAAATTCTTGCAGCCATTCTTGACTATTTCTCAAGGATGGAATCTTGAAAGATTCGTGACATTTCAACTTTATTGCCCTTACTACTCCCAACTTGTCTCACTTCTGTTTCGGGAGGATACACCTGTTAGTACTGTTGTGGGTGTCAATGATAAAAGGTTTGCACATAAATGTGTGAGCGGATGGGGCACCGTGGAGTTCCTTAAAGGTTGTGATCTACCTGTGCACAGCATTGATGCACATAGAGCTCTGGTCTGGCTTGGCCATGGCAAATATGCCTATGACCACTGTCTCTCTAGTTTCCCTTTTATGTTTTCGTCTTACCAAATAACCATGTCTTTTCTCCAATCCCTTGGCTATAAGAATACAAATTGTACAGTTCCAGACTCTCTGTTTTTACTTGCCAGCAAACTGTCTCGCCTTTAACTCTTTCTGTTGGAAAGGTCAGGACATTCAGAGTGACTTTTTTTTCTAGCTGGAAGCCTCCAGAGAAGCTGGAGCAGCCGCTCTAAGGAGCGCGGCCCAGAGACTATTTGAGAACTACCAAACGAGGTCTGAAGACCTGAGGCAAAAGCATGAGGACAGTCAACGTTTACTGCAGGTACAAACTAGCAGCTCGGCCGCTAGAGAGCTGACCTCACCCAGCCAGGGCGGGCCCTCTTTCTGGAAGACTCAGATGTGAAACTGGCCATGGCCAAGTAGTTGCACAAGCTTGGGGACAAGGCAGGGTACCCGTATTTTGTGCTGATTACTCCATCCTGCCTAGGTGGCACCAGATGTCGCTGAGCTCCTTGTTGTCACTCTTGCCCAGAGCCCTGTGCATTGTGTGTGTGTGTAGGGGGGTGGGAAGTCAGGGCTGGTCCCCCTGAGACTGACCAGGGACTCTGTTCTAGGCTTTGGCTTTGAGTAACAAGACGATCCAGGCAGAGTCATTCTGCTTCTCTGGACCTCAGTGTCTTTCTCGTTCGAAGGAAAGAGTTAGGCAAGACTAATGGGCTCAAAATTGTTTGGGTCCAGGAATGTATTCTTCAGATATATTTTTTTAAAAAAGCAAAATTCCTGAACATATATATTATTGTTTATGTATTGTTTATTATGCTGGGATTTAGCTCAGTTGGTAGAGCGCCACTCTGCTGTCTCTGAGATCCCGAGTTCAATTCCCAGCACCACAAAAACGGGAGAAGAACATGGCAACCCACTCCCAAAGCAATCCTGAAAATAATCAGCTATTGAAAACCCTATAAAGGTTGCGATGAGTTGGACACGACTCGATGGCACCTAACAACAACAACAACAACAACAACAATTGTTTATTATATATAGCTTATTGGGCTGGGATTTAGCTCAGTTGGTACAGTGCCGCTCTGCAGTCTCTGAGGTACCAGGTTCAATTCCCAGCACCGAAGATGTGGGAGAAGGACGTGGCAATCCACTCCCAATGGAATCCCAAAACAAGCAGCCATTGAAAACCCTATAAGGGTAGCTATGAGTCAGGCACGACTCTGACAGCACTTAACAACATATAATTTATCATATATGTTATTGTTATTATGTGACATTGGGTCATATACAACTCATAGTGACCCTCATAGGGTTCTCAATGGCTGATTGTTTATATAGTTTATACATATATTTAAATATATATGTGTAAACTCATACACACAGTATTTTGCTTTTACATCTGAAGTATGTATGCCAGGACTGATAAAACTTGTGTGTGTGTGTGTGTGTGTGTGTGTTTGCATATTTGCTGAATCTCAAAATATAAGGCAGCCAGAAGGGACGTTTGTTCATGCTAGGGTGGAAAGCCTTAGGTCTCTGCCAGCTTGGCCCCTAAAGGTCCCTAGGGGAGCCCAGTAGGAAATCCACCTCCTTGGTGACATTTCTCATGCTTCACCTTGTGGTGCTGATGGTTTCAAACTCACCTGTGTGCAGAGTGGGGCTGGAAAACATCGTGAGTGAAGAGAACTGGCTGGCCTGTGTGGCTAGGAGGGGCATTGTACCGAGTGGTGGGACCTGCAGGGACAGGAGACACATGTGTCTCAGCCCTGGCCCAAGTGGCAGGGCAGGAGTGCCTGCTGGGATTTTCAAGGGCAGATAGTCACTTTATTTTCTACTGAGAAATCTCCAGTTCTGTTAAATACAGGTCATACATGTGGTGCCAGCCAGGTAGGAGTCAGTTGAAACACTCCCAAGGGTGGCCTATGGTTTGGCAGATGGGTGCTACTTCCCTTTGGTCTTTTGACAATTGATGTGCCTGACAAGTAATCCCTGGACACAGTGGAGATAATTATCCCACTTTTATGACACTTTCTGATTAAAAAGGAACCACTTTTAAATTGAACATATAAGATGTTATATTTTGTTCTAGATATTTTTTTGTTGAGGGAAAAGTAAAAAAAATTTCAGTTTTCTAAAATTAGTATCTTTCTCATACCCATTCAGGAAGTATGCTTTATGGCAACAAATATACACATTCTAGGAATAATATTTACATGTTACTAATTCTCTATTGATTCAGTGTTGGACTCATCAAGTTTATTTTGAAAGAAACACTAAAATCAAAAGATGAAAAGAATAATTCTAAACAAGTATGAATTACTCAAAATTTTTTGGCTAGTTAGAAAATTCTGTGGGGAAATGATCTATGTTTGGTGGTGGTGTTAGGTGCCATCAAGTTGAGTCTGACTCATAGTGTTCATCATAGGGTTTTCAATGGCTGAATGTTTTGGGATTGCTTCAGGAGTGGATTGCCATGTCCTTCTCTCACTATTTTTGAGGTGCTGGGAGATCGAACCTGGGTCCTCAGAGAGTGCAGCATGGCACTCTACCAGCTGAGCTACACCCCAGCCCTATGGGTGGTTTAATAAAAACAAAAGCCTGGCAGCTGTTTTTCTGACCAAAGGTTAACATGCTTGAAAAAGAACAGAAATGGAAACAACATGTTGAAAATCTGAGCCAAGTTGCAGAAAAGCTGGAAGAAAAACACAGTCAAATCACAGAATTGGAGAACCTTGTACAGAGGATGGAAAAGGTAAGTCCCTGGGGAACTGAAGAGATTTCTTCCTGACAGGGTGAGGTCAAATGAAAGAAAGCAACACTAAAGCAAATAGGACATTATATGAAATAAGGTAACATGGAGTGAAAGTATTCCTTATAGTACCTGTTCTTAGGAAGGGCTCCATAATGTACGTTTCTTCCCTTAATCATTTGATATGACCTGTACTGGAGTTATTGATTTATATCTGCAAATACTGCAGTTAGCTTCTTGTCTATCATTTTCTTTTTCTAGTAAATGTCTGTCTTAGAAAGTGGAATGAAATTAACAGGAAAGATCATACCATCTACTTGTCAAGAGCAATAATAGAGTGGATCCCTGTGATCTGGCGTATATATGCATTAGAGTCAGTGCAATATCCATTTTTGGCCATACAAGACCACTTTCAGTTTATAAAAACTGATGGTTACATTAGGAGAGAGGTAGTTCACATTAAAAAAAAAAAAAAAAAAAGCCAGCCGGGCGTGGTGGTGCACACCTGTAATCCTAGCGGCTCCAGAGGTGGAAGCAAGAGGACGGCAAGTTCGAGACCAGAGGCAGTCTGCGTAACTTAGTGAGACCCTGTCTCAAAAACTGAAAAAATAGGCTGGGGGTGCAGCTCAGTGGTCTGGCAATTGCAAAGCATGCAAGCACAAGGCCCTGGGTTCAACCTCCAGTACCATAGGGGGGAAAAAAAAATTCTGCTGGGCGCTGTAGAACATGCCATCAACACAGGAGGTGGAGGCAGGATGATCACAAGTTCAAGGCCAGAGTCGGCCTGTGCAATTTAGCAAGACCTTGTCTCAAAACAAAAAATGAAAAAATAAAAATGGGAGGGGGTTGTAACTCAGTGTAGCTCAGGTAGAGCACTTGCATAGTATGCCTGAGGCCCTGGTATCAATGCCCCAGTACTGCCCCCTGCCCCCAAAACCATGGAAATTGGAAGTCTCCAAAGGTATATTTAGGAAAGTATAACAATAGAAGAAAAATTATGTAAATTTTATGCAGCTGGGCACAGTGGTGGGTGTCTATAATCCAAGCATCTTGGGAGACAGAAACAGGAGGACCTTTAGTTCAAGGCCAGAGAAAGCCTGTGTAACTCAGAGAGCCTCCAAAAAAAAAAGAGGGGCTGGGGTACAGCTCAGTGGTAGAGCACTTGAAAACTATGCAGAAGACCCTGGGTTTAGCTCCCTAGTACTGCAAAAAAAAAAAAAAAAAAGTTTTATGCAGCGTTCCTTTAAGTTGTTGACATTACAGATACATACAAAAGATGAACACATAAATTTCATTACACATCTCTTGGAATTTAGAATCCAGACACAAAAGGAATATTATCTTTTAATAGCAAAACACATAGGAAATGGGCATCCGCGAAACTGAATTGAGAATAGATAAGGTTATAGGCTTTGGCTTCTGGTAAATTTTGCCTGATATGTTTTTATATTATTGAATTAATTGCTGTACCCACCTCTATTCTTCTCAGCCTTAATTTGTCTTATGAGTCTGCCTGGGCTCATGCCATGTGACAAATGTCATTTCCAAAGTGTCACATTTTAATGGTTTCTTACCAGAGAAACGTGGACTAATTTTTAAAAGAGTTCCAAGAATGTTCAGTTTTATAACACTGTGAATTTGGTTGAACTTAAATCTTAATGAAAGTCCAATGTGGAAATCACAAAAATTAAGCCTAAACTTAACAGGATCCAATAAGATAACATACAACTACCTCTCAATTGTGTGATGGGTCACTGAGCGTTATTTTTAGCAGAATCACTGGACTACAATACCCTTAAGCAGTTGGTTCATCCAGGTATGCCAGTTTGTAGTTATGCTGTTTTAGAAAAATGACAGCATGTGGCTGAGTGCTTGGTAGTGGTAGGACATTTTATTTTGTAATAAATAGTTTAACAAACTAAGATATCATGAAGGATGTTTGTGTTTAGGAAAGAAAGACAATTCTGGAAAGCAAATAGGGTTATCCAACCAAACAACTTGATTAACCACCTTGAAATTGAAGCTTGGACATGAGATCACCCTATCTCAAACCCCATAACACTGGGTCAGGTTAGTGGGCACCTGTCAGTGCCTGAAAATTAACAAAAGAACATTGGAAGGTAATTTTTATTTCCTAGCAACCCCAGGAATTCTGTGCTAGACATGAATTCACCTCAGAGTTTGGAAGTGCATTTACTCATCTGTTCACTCAGTATATTTGAGCTCTTACCATGTGCTGCACAGAGCTGGGGACTGGAGATATACTTGTGACTGAACTGGACATACTTAGGATTTGTAGTGATTCCAGTATGTGTAACTGGATTGTGTTGGGCTCAAGGAGCTTCTCAGATCTCCTAAGGGTCCTATGGAGGACCCAAAGCCCTTTTGAAGGCAGGGAAATGTAGCCCAGAATAGTGGTCAGTGGCTCAGATTCTGGCAGGACATTTTTGGGAAGTGATGACCTAACTCTTGCCTTGATACTGACCCATAAGTGTGGACAGAATGCCATGGCTCAGCAAGACCCTTTAGCAACTTTCCAGAATGCTCTAGTACAGTGACTTTGATTAATTAATTGCAGTACTTGGGGATTGAACCCAGGGTCTGGCACAATCTAGTCAAGTGCTCTGTCACTGAGCTACACCCTAAGCCCTTCTTTATTTTTATTTGGAAACAGAGTCTCGCTAAGTTGCACAGGCTGCCTCGGGCCTTGAACTTGTGATCTTCCCGCCTCAGCCTCCCAAGTTGCTAGGATGACAGGTGTGGGCCATGGCACTTATCTAGTTCCATAGGGTGGAGCCTATTAGGATCTTTCTGGACAGTAGAGGTGATTATGCTTGGGGTGGAGGGGCAATGTGCAAGTATGTGTGTGTGTTTAAACATATTCAGTTTAAAGATATTTTATATTTGCAAAAGAGCAAATAAATAAAACTGTAAGAAGCAAGGCTTGGCAACATCTTGGGTTAAGGAGATAAGGAGAAGAAAGGCTATGAGGAAGTTTCTTGGGTGGGGAGTGTATATAAGAATGAGGGAGCAGGTGTCCAGGCTTTGGTATTAAGAAGAAGATGCAAGTTCAAAAAAAGAAGTGAAGATGAAAAATGCACATCCTCAGAAAGGCTGATGAGTATTGCCCTGGGGCTGGGTGTCCCCTGGAGAAGGATTCATTTGCTACTCACTCGAACAAGGCCCTGCTCCAGTAAATAGCCATTAGTGGTATGAGGTCTGGTAATGAAGACATTGCTTAAAACCTCTACCATCTGTGCCACTTTAATCAAGAATGCAGTGAGAATGAATTCCTGCACACGGTGATAAGCCAGCAAAAACGCCCAATAAGAGCATTTTAATATGGCATATGTTTCTTTTGCTAGCCGTGCAATTCCATTGTATCCTATCTGTTTTCTAGTGTCATTGAATTTGCTCCATGAGAATTTGAGAGCTCAGGGGCTCTTTGGAGACCACCTCGTTCCTCATCCTTTTATAAACGAGGACAGCGTGAAGAAACCATTCCATCATCCTCCCACGTCTAGTCCACAGCCCTTTCTATCATGACCTTCTCCTCCCTAAGGCTGCATAAAAGCAATATTCTGGGTTCCTAAATGATTTAGCATTTGGCAAAGATTTAAATTAGTGTCTACTCACCTCTGACCATGAGAGTGAGGGAAATCTTTTTTAAAAAATTAATGAATGAATGAATTGTATTCATTTATTTGTGTTTTTTGGGGGAATTTTTAATCTACAATTAGTGTTTTCATTTTTTGGAAATTTTTAATGTACAACTTAGTGCATTTCATTGTGACATTTCCATATATGCATTTCATTGTACATTGCACAGAGAAGTTCCTCCTTACCCTCTTGTGCCCTTCCTCCTCCATCTCCCACCCCCTGGCCAATGGCCTCTCTTCTACATTGCATGTCTTTTTGTGGGAGTATTTTTCTATATATTGGATCCCATTATGTTTAAGTTCGAAACTTTTTCTGTAGTGATCTATCTTTTTACATTGTCAGTAATATTACATGAATTTTCTAGCCCATTTGTATTATTATCATTCTTTGGTATTATTGGTATTATTGTAATTATTTCCCAAACTATTAAAATTGGGCTGTTTACTTTGAGGTCACCCTCAGTGAGGGAAATCTTGAGCTCCCCAGATGTGTGGCTTTGGGAACCCTGGGCTGCCCACTGTGTACTTTCAGAAGACACTGCCTGAGAAGTGTTAGCAGGGAAAGTGATTTTCTGTGTTGTCAAAAAGGAGATGTGAAGAGCCCAGCCCAGATTCTAGAGCCCCGGCCAAAGAAGAGCAAGTTCTCGTTTAGTTGCCTGGACTCTTTGAACCTTGGTTATGAAAACTCATCAGTCAAGGGCAAATCCATGAGGAAGTCTATTTGTTATACACCATGTCCTCCCACCCCACAAATTCAAAACACATTGTCTCTCCTGTGTTTCTTTGATAAGTCAAGCATCATCATAAATTTGCTAGGTATATCTGTGGCTCCTCAGAAATTATTTGAACATGACTAGGGCCATTCTGGGATAATTTCTATGAAGCAAGAGTGCTTCAAGAAAAATTTGAATACATTAATATGATTTTTTCTTTTTTTTTTTTTTGTGGTACTGCGGGTTGAACCCAGGGCCTCTCGCTTGCATGCTTTGCAAGTGCTGGACCACTGAGCTGCACCCAGCCTTTTTTTTTTCTTTTTGAGACAGGGTTTCGCTTAATTATGCAGACTGCCTCTGGTCTCGAATTTGCGATCCTCCTGCCTCTGCCTCCTCAGTCACTGGATTACACGGGTGAGCCACCATGCCTGGTAAGTTAGTATGATTTTTAAAAATACTAGCTCACATATGATAGGAAGTAATTGGTAACTTTACATTATTATATTTTGAGGTGCAATTACATGCCAAGAAAGCAGATAGTCCTCTCACACACATTTTCTCCAATCATCCCAGCATTTCAGTATAGGCAATATCTTCATTTTAGGCATGTTCATGAAGTTAAAAACATGCCTCCTACGAATAGAGAAAGAATGCACATCATATGTTTTATTCAGCTCATTAACTAATTGGGGAACTTATACAATGGTAAAGCTGATTTAAGTTAACATTTTGAAAAACTGGCTATTTACAGGCATGGGGGAGGGAACAAAGGATAGGGTTACTAGGTTAGATAAAAAACTGGTTAATATTCTTTAAGGAAATTGGGACATTCCCTTTAGGATTATCTCTTATACTAGATGTTGTTGTTTGTTAGGTGTCATCCAGTCAAGTCAGACTCATAGTGACCCAAAGTACAACAGAATGTAACACTCCACCGTACTGTGCCATGCCCAACATTATTGTCAGTGCTTCTCTGCTATTCATAGGGTTTTCAATGGCGGATTGTTTCGGGAGTGGGTTGCCAGGTGCTTCTCCCTAGCCTGCAGCACTTGGTGTTCTCAGGTGGTCTCTCATCCAAGGACTAACCAGACCGACACTGCTTAGGTTCCGAGATTGGACAGGATTGGATGCCAGGATGCTATGGCTACAGACTATATACCAGATAGAAATCTACAAATTAACATGCAACTTATGGGAGCTAGAACTCTAATCAAATAATAAATAATAAAGTCAAACTCAGGAAACTTTAAAAGAAATAATTATTGGGTCAGATTATTAAACAGTGGCTCAGTGAGACATTAAAACCACATATTGTATATTGTTTTTATTTCCAAGTTTTGGTTAAATTTCCTTAAAAATGATAAGGTCCAGAGAGGTTAAAACTTTGGCCCAAATTCCCAAACCAAATCAATCCATGTGCAAAGTCTTTCTGGTGTTTGTGCTACACAGCACTGCCCTGTGTATATTTACATGGATATAAGCCATGCAGTGTTGTTGTTGTTGTTAGGTGCCGTCTAGTCGGGTCCCACTCATAGCGACCCTCATAGAGTTTTCCCTGGCCAATGTTTGAGGATTGCTGGGAAGTGATTTTAAACAACACTGTTGTTGTTGTTGTTGTTAGGTGCCATTGAGTCGGTATCCGACTCATAGCGACCCTCATAGGGTTTTCAGTGGCTGACTGTTTTGGGATTGACTTGGGAGTGGGTTGCCAGATCCTTCTCCCATTTTTGTGGTGCTGGGAATTGAACTCAGGACCTCAGAGACTGCAGTGCAGCGCTCTACCCACTGAGCTAAATCCCAGCCCCCAAATAACACTGTAGATGGTTCCAAAATATCTCTTCCAATCAGTTCCATCCCAGTGCCAATACCAATTCCTGCCTTTTTTCATTCTCTTCTATTTCTCCCCAACTTGGCATGAAATCAGCCAGCCCAAACTCCAAATTCCTTTATTCAGTATGTTGGCATCAAACACACAGTTACCACAGTCACCCTAGCTTGGTTTTTCAGGGACTTGTCTATTTTCCTTTGGGACAAAGAGTTTGGTTTAATAATTAAATTGTAGCACTTTTAAAGAGATTATTTCTCAGTGCCCTAGTTTCTCCTGGATACTATTAGGAAGTAATTTTATCACTTGAGGCCTTGATGCTTCATTAAAAATACATTTGCTACTTTATGACTGTCTGACAGATGCCAGGAGAGAAGGGAGAGGTATCAAGATAGAAGCAGTGGTGTCCTTGGATACCAACAACTCTGTCATGTAGGAGAGGCAGGTACAGAGGTGGGAGAGCCCTTGCCAAGAACTGGCTGCTCCTGTGGGGTGGGGTGGATGGGCCCCTCCAATGGGCTGGAGGGAGGAGTAAACTCCCTGGATAGGTGAAGCATGAAGATAACTATTCTTGACCCATCCATGACTTAACTTGCGGAGCACTCAGGACAATGCCTGACCAGACTCCCTTGGGATGTACTGTAACAGCTCATATGAAATGAGCTCTGCAGTTTAGTCCATATTTCTGGTATTGCAAAAGGCATCTTTTGTGAACCGTTTACAAGAATGCCTTACCAAACACACATGCACCCCCCCCACATACATAAACAAGCAAACTTGTATCTTATTTTTTTCCTAGGAAAAGAGGACACTACTAGAAAGGAAATTGTCTTTGGAAAGCAAGCTGCTGCAACTCAGGTCCAATGCTGCGTGTGCTAAAAGGTTAGCAAATCTACCTTCTGGGTCAAAGGAGTTCCTAATATATTTCCTCTCCACTGGCAAGCTGGCCATGGAAAGGGGCTTTCCACCCGCTGAAGAAGTGGCAACTGCAAGGGTAGGAAGGAGGGTGAATTCCTAGGATTGACAGCCGTGTGCTTTGACTTCCTCAATCACTACAAAACCAGGAGGCAGGATTCCCTGGGGGTGCTGGAGACCCAGTGGGAGGGTTAATTCTTCCCAAGAATGAGTGAGTACTTCCCCATTTGCCCTTGGTGCTAAAGATGCTAGAGATGTCTTCACCCCCTATGTTTCCATCATTGTGAGTGGGTCTATTCTACAGCCCACATCAAATGGGCCAGTTCACAACTGAAGTTCTAAGATAGTTCTCTGGCACTCCTCAACTCTGTAGACAATGAAGGACATCCTGTGGAAGACATTCTGAGTTCATTGAACTGACTCACTTTTAATTGGTTTCAGTCATTAGTACACCAGGGGTGGTGCTAGTTTTATAGTTATCACAATTACTGTCCTGCTCACCTGCTGTTAGGAAATGCTGTGAACTATTAGGTCATAACTCATATCACAAGACATTTTGTGTGATTTTTCATTTCCTTTTTCTTTTTTATCCTAAGCCTACCGCAATCATTGTATGTTCTGATGTAAAGATATCATATTCAATGTCAACTCTATTTCAGCATTTTAAACTTTAACTCACTAGGTTATGAGGCACTATTATGAGCCTCACAAGGGAAAAATTGGGGTTGTCATTTATTCAGTCCCCCACTTCTCTGTCAGTTTGCCCCATAATGTAGTGGCTTGCATGTTACTGTGATGCTGAAAGCTATGCCTCCTCAAATGAGAGTTGACCTTAATGATGGGAATGGAATCAAACCTTTGGGACCACTATTTGCTGATGTGGCACAACTGAAAATGAGAAGAAACAACAGTAAACATCCATTAATAATTAGAACATGGAATGTACATGTTATGAATGTAGGCAGTTGTCAAAAGTGAAAAGGAGTGCATAAACATTGACATTCTAAGCATCAGTGAGTTAAAAAGGACTGGTATGGACCATTTGGAATCAGATAATCATATGATCTACTATGCTGGGAATAATAACTTAAATGGAATTGCATTCATCAACAAAACAGGCATCTCAAGATCTAGACTGAAGTACAATGCTATCAGTGATAGAATAATATCCATATACCTACAAAGGAGGCCAGTTAATATGACTATTATTCAAATTTATGTACCCATCCCTAAGGTCAAAAATGAAGAAAGGGGAGATTTCTACCAGCATCTGCCATCTGAAATTGGTCAAAGATGCAATCAGGATGAACTGATGATTACTGGTGATTGGGATGCAAAAGTTGGATACAAAGAAGAAGGCTCCATAATTGGAAATATGGCCTTGGTGACAATGCTGGAGATTGCATGATAGAATTTTGTCAGACCAATGGCATTTTCATTGCAAATACATTTTTTTTTACCAACATAAATGGCGACTGTGTGCATGGAATTCACCAGATGGAATGTACAGGATCTGAATTGACTACATTTGTGCAAAGAGATGATGGAAAAGCTCAATATCAGAAGTCAGAATAAGACCAGATATTGATTGTGGATGAGACCATCAACTGCTCATATACAGGTTCAAACTGAAACTGAAGAAAATTAGAACAAATATACAAGAGCCAAGATATGACCTTGAGTGTATACTGCCTGAGTTCAGAAACTATCTCAGGAATAGATTTGATGCTTTACACACTAATGATCGAAGACCAGATGAGTTGTGGAATGACATCAAAGATATCATTAATGAGGAAAGCAAATGTTAATAAAGAGACAGAAAAAAAGAAAAGACCGAATTACATGTCAAAATAGACTCTGAAATTTATCTATGAACTTTGAGTAGCTAAAGTAAAAGAAAGACATGATGAAGTTAAGGAACTAAACAGAAGATTTCAAAGGACAGCTCAAGAAGACAAAATCAGATATTATAATGACATGTGCAAAGAGCTGGAGATAGAAAACAGAAAGGGAAGAACATGCTCTTTTTCTCAAGCTTAAAGAATTGAAGAAAAAAAATTCAGGCCTTGAGGGCAGTAGTGAAAGATTCCACAGGGAAAGTATTAATGACATATGAAACATCCAAAGAAGATGGAAGAAACAAACAGAGTCAGTGTACCAAAAAGAAATGGATGATCAACCATTTCAAGGGGTTGCATATGATCAGGAACCCAGGGTATTGAAGGAAGAAGTAGAAGCTGCCTTGAAGGCATTGTTGAAATACAAGTCTTCAGGAATTGATGAACTATCAATTGAGATGTTTCAACAAACATGTAGCACTGGAAGTGCTAACTTGTTTTAACTTCCTTCCTTTTTATTTCTGAAGGCCTCTGGGACTGGTTTCCTCATTTCTGTGAATGATGATGTGAAGGCCATGTCCCAACCTGTCCCTCTGCCCTGCTCCCTCCCAGAAACATGCACTGGCCTGTTTTAGGGTTATTTTTTGAGGAGCACACATTTGGGGTATATAAAGATCAGCAGTGTTGGCTCCTCCATTTAGGTAGGAGTTGCTCAGGCATAGCAAACTTCTCAGGTGATGGATATCTTGAAGCTGCTGTTGTGTGTCAAAGTACATTGTTGTAGCTATTTAAATTGTGTGTTTATCTGAGATAGGTTGGTGGGCTCTCTCAACATACATGTTTGTGCCACCACTGGAAATATTAGTGGAGAGGATTTGACTTT
This sequence comes from Pedetes capensis, assembly GCA_007922755.1. Taxonomy (NCBI): domain Eukaryota; kingdom Metazoa; phylum Chordata; class Mammalia; order Rodentia; family Pedetidae; genus Pedetes; species Pedetes capensis. The sequence goes on from VMDO01004356.1 coordinate 18,381, forward strand.
TGATGAGCAATAAACAGAAATATTCCTGAGTTTTGTTGAAATGAAAGCAGAGCATACATTTGTGCTGATCTTTCAACTTGGCCTGGCTGGGGGGTGGTAAAACCTGATCTCTTTTATTCTCATGGTTTGATTCTCAGTTACCCTGTTTTCCCCTGGGGTTCCACACTCAGTGACCTCTGTACTCATAGAGGTCCAAAGAAACATTAGATCCTTGCCAGAAGGCAATCTTTGAGTCCCGCTAGCTGGAGTAAGAGTCTTGCATAGCTTCATAGAAGCTCGAGGATGCCACTAATTTCACCATTTTCTCTCTCCAGTGGGACTTTAAGGGAGGCTTATTCACCTTTCCAATGCCTGGGTAATGTTTGGTGGGCCCAGCAGTAGCATCTTGGGAGCTAGCTCTTTTTGTTTCTTTTGGAATTTTCATTCCTCTTACATCTGAATGCATTAATCCCTGGCAATAAGTGCATTTTGTTAAGACCTGAAGAGGTTAGGTTTTGGAATTATGTAAATATGATGAGGCTCATGCTACTCACCAAGGCTTCAAACCAGTGAAAAATTGGGTTCAGGTTCAGGTGTAAGTTCAATGTATTAATATTTAGAAGGCTTGGGTTTAAAATTTTGATCTTATGTGTATATTGTTGTTGTTGTTAGGTGCCATCTAGTCAGGTCCCACTCATAACCACCCTTATAGGATTTTCAATGGCTGATTGTTTTGTAATTTCTTCAGGAGTGAATTGCCACATCCTTCTCCTGTTTTTGTGGTGCTGGGGGTCGAATGAATAAGATTTCTTCTCTGTTTTTACTTTCAATTGTTATGTATAATAAAATAGCTAATGATAAAAAATTAAAATCTGAATCTGAACCAATTTTTTCACTAGATTTGGGTTCAGGTTTAGGTTCAGAAAATGTTTTTAAAAATGCTTGAACTGGCAGGATTCCAGTTCAGGTTCTGTTTGAAGACTTGCTATCTACACAGGACTTAAACTCAAATCTGAGCCAAACCCAAATCATCTAAATTTATCATATTGACCCTACACTTGAACATGAACCCAACTTTTTGTGGGTTTGAAGCCCTGCTATTTATAAATTCATAATTATGTATTTATGTACCCTGGATTCTAAGAAAATTTAAGATTATTTATTTTAAAAAGACTATAAACTTTATCATGACTGCTTAAATTGGAAAGAAAATAGATGATGAGGCCAAGGAGATAAAAGAACAGGTATTTTATGTGGTTGTTCTACTGAATACATACCATAGGATGCTACAGAAGTGTTCACTGTAGAACACTGGCTCACTTGTAAATTTTCTAGCAGCTAACTCAAAGGGTAATGTCCACATGATTAAAAACAACCAGTTTGGGGGAATAGTTCAATAATTCTAATATATATCCTTATGGCCAGAAAGAATATTGCCCAGGGTATGTGATAAAGAAAACCCTAGATGATGTTTTCAGCTAAATCATAATAAAAATAGAGGCCATACCTCAGAAAGACTTTTTTAAAAGGACAACATGATGCTAGAGAATAATTCAATCAAAGTCACTATAATAGTGAAGAGCAGAGGACAATGTGGCAAAATCCAATAATGCCACCCTCTGAAGGTCGACCTTCCCATGTGCCTGCCAAATTGTGCTATGTGGGCTTGTGTGTTGCTGTGATACTGAAAGCTATGCCACTGGTATTTCACATACCAGCAGGGCCACCCATGGTAGACAGGTTTCAGCTGAGCTTCCAGACTAAGACTGACTAGGGAGAAGGACCTGGAAGCCCACTCCTGAAACAATTAGCCATTGAAAACCCTATGAATAGCAGAGAAGCACTGTATAATACATTGCTGGAAAATGAATCCCCCTAGGTTGGAAGGCATTCAAGAGATGACTGGGGAAGAGTTGCCTCCTCAAAGTGAGTTGATATTAATGACAGGAATGGAGTAAAGCCTCTGAGACCTCCATTTACTGATGTGGCATGACTCAAAATGAGAAGAAACTTAGTGACTGCAACATTGGTCTCAAACATAAAAAGATCGTATGCCTGGCACACTGTTGGATAGTGTTTGGTTCTGCTATACTTAGGATCACTTAACAATAACCTAAAGAGTGTCCTTAGGACTAACTGGACAGATACTTCTCCATGACCTCAGGTTCCTTCCCCCAAGCTTTGGCAGACATTCACAGTAGAGATGCTGAGCGTCAATCTATCAGGTACTTATTTTAGGATCATCCACTGTTGCTTGATAAAGGCAGAGGCATTCATTTTCACTGTTTTGTGAGTAAAAGACAGAACTCACTTTCTTAAATGCTGCAGAATCTAAAAGAAAGTGACCTAACAATGGTCCTCTCATCCCCATCCCTCAGTGATGAGTTCACAGAGCATCCCCAGTTCCCTGCTTAAACAGGAAGGTCCCAGATTCTCTACTTTCTCCTTTTGAATCCTGCTCTCTCTCTCTCTCTCTCTCTCTCTCTCTCTCTCTCTCTCTCTGTGTGTGTGTGTGTGTGTGTTTGTGTAAGGAGTGGTTCCTGCCTCACTGATACTCTACCTACTGACCTTTCCAGCTCCAAATCTGAGAAATATGAAACAAAAAGAAAATGCAGAGAGCTCACCATTGTGCTTCCTCTTGGATCCTGGGGTCCAAGCCAGTCAACTTTTTCCCTCCCATAATCACAGTTTTCTTATGCTTGTTTATATGTACTGTCCAGAGTTTTTAGTTGTACCAACTAAGAAGAATAGGGAAAAGTAAGTCTTCTCCATTTTCACTGAAGCTGAAAATTTTCAATTCTATTTTAACTTCAACATTTACATTAAACTTTCATTCTATTGCATTGCAGAAGAAAACATTGATTACAAATTCCCTAGTCATTGAGAGGTAGAGCCTGAATCCTAGGTATAGACTTTTGTTAGGAGGGCTTTGCCTCTAGTCTTGACCCTTCCTTATGTTTTTGTCTCCCTGTTTTGCTTGCATACCTCTTTATTAAGACTTACTGATTTAGTGGAAAGATAAATAACAAAGCTTAAAGGATAAAGAATATTTAGCCTGTAGAGATTATCTGTAATGCCCTTCAGTGGCTGTTCTAGTGTATTAATGGAAGTAAGTACCAAAGCACTCTGAAAAGTATTTCTAGAAATACTTTCTTTCCATCCTGATACTGATTTCAATTTTTTATTTATTTATAGTGAACTTTGTGGTAGCACCTTCAAGTAACTCATGGGAAAATGTTCTGAGCTTGATATCAGTGATCACTAAATATCCAACTCAGCTCCCTCCAACTCATCTTTCTTTCCCTTTGGTTCCAGGGTTCTGGGTCATAAACACAATGAGAACCATGCTGAATACTCACTTTAATGGCCCACTCTATTTTTTGTATTGTGTGCCTACTCAAAGTCATCTTGCCTTTGCAAAGCATCTGGAATTCTTGCTCATTATTTCCCAGGAAGGCCTAAGTCTGACCACCAAGTACACCATTGCTGCTCTTTCTTTCTCTTTCATTTTTTCTTTTTCCTTCCTCACTGATGCCATTTTTAATTTTAGCACCAGCGGTTGGCCAGCTTCCTATTGTTGTTGTTGTTGTTAGGTGCCGTCGAGTCAAGTCCAACTCATAGCGACCCTCATAGGGTTTTCAATGGCTGACTATTTTGGGATTGCCTTGGGAGTGGGTTGCCACGTCCTTCTCCCATTTTGTGGTGCTGGAAATCAAACTTGGGACCTCAGAGACTACAGAGCAGTGCTCTACCAACTGAGCTAAATCCAGGCCCTAGCTTCTTATTAACCTTTCATGTTATTTTCATCCTCATGTCCTCAACTCAGCCTTTCCTACTGCCTGAGGATTATTCTTCTGAGATTCCTCTCTTCCCCATCCTGTGAAAGTTCTCAGCAGTTCTACCCTCCAAGGGTCTAAGTGTCACTTCCAGATTTCTCAGCCTCTCTCTTCTATCTCCTTGTCTCCCGAAGATCCATAAAGATCCCTGAAGATCTTCACTTTGGAATGTTTGAAAATCCTCAAAATCTCCATGGAAGGCTCTGTGTTCTCCTCCCCACCCTCAGAACCCTGAACCTTACCCAGTGGTGGTGGGGTTGGAGGGTTGTTCTGAAATCTTAGACTCCTGTGCTCTTGGTAAGGAAGCCTCTGATTCTTGAGTCCCAGGAACAACTAAAATCTGATGTTGACACCACCTGGTGCTATAACAGCCTTTCTCTGAACTTGAATTTTAGAAATGCTGAGCTGAGAGTTATCTGATCATATGAGTGAAAAGCATTTTCATCCGAGTCAGGCATCTAGCTTATTTCTTTTAAAACACTTCCTCACATGAGCCATGGAAAGGAAAACAATCCAGTGTACATTTCCTTGGTTCCAATGCCCCATTGCCTCTCTCCAAGGGGGAAAAAGACTAGGATCAGGGTCTGTGCTGGGGACAGGCTCCTTTAAATGATCATGTTATAGAAAATACAGAAAGTATAGGCACCATTGAACTGGTAGTCTTTCTTCAGCCTGAATTCACAATTTGCATTTTTTCCATAACTTTTCCTAATCTGATAGTTGCTTAATATGCTAGTCAGATTAAGAAAGGTGGAGTTTGGCTGTGAGATTTACCTTTATCCACATGATAATCAGAACTGTTTTTGGGACATGCATACTTGTGTATCTTCTCTTCCTCCTCTCCTCTCCTCTCCTCACCTCTTCTCTCCTCTCCTCTCTTCTCTCTTCTCTTCCCTTCCCTTCCCTTCCCTTCTCTTCTCTTCTCTTCTTTCTCTTCTCCTCTCTTCTCTTCTCCTCTCCTCTCCTCTCCTCTCCTCTCCTCTCCTCTAGTCTTCTCTTCTCTCAGGGCCCTCATTTGTTTTCTTCCCTTCTCTAAGACCCTAGGCATCCTGTCTCTTTGGTGGCTCTCTATATCTCTTCCTCTCCACCCTAGAATTTTCTAGGGTTATAGTCCACCAGTTAAGGTACAGTTGTTTTAATGGCAATGGTTTCACTACATTTGATCTCATTTTTCTTTGATGATTTCCGAAATTGCTTGGTTTTATAACATGATTGCTTTTCTATTACAAAAATATAAGCCCATTGTGTAAAAAAATATAAAATGGCAATCTTCAAAGATAAAATGGAATTCTCCCAAATTCATACAAAGATAATTACCATTCATTGGTTGATCTACATCCCCTACATGTCTTTTCTTGTTTATATAAATATTGAAAAACATACATGCATGCATGTGACATGTGGCACACATACAGAAACATGCACATAACAAAAATACTACACCTGGTTTAATAGATTCTTTAACAGCAAATACTTGTGTGGGCAAAACCCAGGTTACCTCCTTAAGTGACCCTGCATTGTATACCACAATGTCTCTTCCAAATGCAATTCTGTCTTTCTCCCCACAAATTAACCATCAGCTTGACATTTATCACAATCATTTCTCTGCTTTTCTTTGTTGTTGTCATTAGGTGCTGTCAAGTCAGTGTCCAACTCATAGTGATCTTACGTACAACAGGCAAAACATTATTGTCGTGCTTCTCTGATATTCATAGGGTTTTCAGTGGCTAATTGTTTTTTGGGCATGGGTGCTGGATCCTTTTCCCAAGGCTGCAGTACCTGGTGTTCCCAGGCAGTCTCCCATCCAAGTACTAACCAGGCCTGACCCTGCTTAGCTTCTAAGATCTGACGAGATCAGATGCCACAGTGGTATAGCTGTAGGCACCGCTTTTCTTTATGTGCCCCTTAATATGATAGCTGATTTTTATGTGGTTTTAATTTTTAACATTTTGAATGGTACCATGCAACTATCTTCTTTTGCTCTCTAATATGTTTTTGAGAGGAGTTCATGGTGTTGCAGTTATCTATAATTCTATGGTATATTATTGAACATTCCATAATTTACTTATTCATTATATTATTGATGAATATTATTTTCAGATTTCAGATGCACAAAGCTTTCATAAATGCACATTTTAGATATATATTTAGGAATGGAATTGCAGATCATCTGCTAACTTTGGTAGAAAATGCTAATTTTCTAAAATGATTCTCCAACTTAATATCCAATAGCAGTGTGTGAAGTTCCTGTTGCTCTAAATCTTTGCTATGCTCAGTATTTTCAGTCTTATTAAATTTTAGCTATTTTGGTGGGTGTGTAGTGGTATGTGGTGTGGCTGT
>VMDO01004356.1:24635-129093 GCA_007922755.1 Pedetes capensis
TTTTTTTTTTTTTTTTTTTTTTTTTTTTTTTTTTTTTTTTTTTTTTTTTTTTTTTTGGTAGTATTTGGGGGTTGAATTCAGGCCCTTGCACATGGTTGGCTAGTATTCTCTCCTGAGATGCATGCCCAAGCCCCTTCTTTTTAAATTTTGAGACAGGTTCTCAAGTTGCCCAGGCTGCCTCTGGCCTTGAACTCACAATCCTCCTGCCTCAGCCTCCTGAGTTGCTGGATTACAGGAGTGTGCCAAAGCAGTCAATTTGTACAGAATTTTTTCTTTGTGAAGTCCCTCTTCAAGTTACTTTCTAATTTTTCTAATGGCATCTCTATTGTATTGATTTGTAGATGTCTCTTATATTTTCTGGATTGAATGTCTACTAGTCACTTGTGTTGCCAATATTTTGAGGCTACTCTGTCTATTATCTAGTGACACTTATCAGTCTTCCCTTTAGTGATTAATATTATTTGGAGTTCTATTTAAATTTTTTCCCATTCCAAATTCATAAAAATGCTCTTTTATAGTTTTATGATAGCATTAAAATGTTTTGGTTTCCCAGTTTTATTCATAGTCTGTGAGGAATTTTTTTGTATTATGAGGTAAGGCTGGGATCAATTGTATTTTTATTTTTCTTTCCATTTTTAATATGAATATCCAGCTGTCTCAGCAGCATTTGTTGAAAAGACCATCATTTTGGCAACATTTGGCAGAGCTTCTTTCACTATAAGTCAAATCTATTGATGTATTTCTGTGAATCATATATATTATACATATGTATGTGGCATAGCTATATCATAATTTGCTTTTGCAGTCTTCTATGATGAATGTTTAGATTGTTACCATTTTTTAATGCTATGAACAAGAATGAACCTCATTTTATGTATATATTGTGACTTGTTGCATAATTACATGGTACTTTTATAGGATGAATTATTTTATTCCAAAAGATAAATGGATAGTAATGGCCATTATTGTGTATTTTTTGTACTTGTGCAAGAATGACTATAGTTTTGTGGAAATTAATTTTTTTCAGTTAAACTAAACATTTTTAAAGCTCTCTTTCAAAACCAAATGAGGGAAAGAGTTAAAACACTGCCCTAAATTTCATGAGTTAACTAAATCCTGTGGCTTTGAGAGACTATATTATACAGTAAAAGTTATGGAGACACCTTAGTGGTTTAGTGCTGTGCTACTCAAATCATAGGCTGTGGGCCAGCAACCTCCTGGCAACACCCAGAGCTTGCCATAAAGGCAGAATCTCAAGCCCTCCACCAGGCTACTGGATCAGAATCTAGACTTTACAAGGTCCCTGGTGCACATTAAATTTGAGAAACAGTGTCTTAGTACATAATGTGAAACAAATGGAGACTAATAACTCTTTTCTAATGAGAACATGTTTTGTAGTGTCCTAATAATTTCCATGATCTTTATAAGATGTGTAGGGGCTATAAAATGCAAAAATGTGCTTGAGTTGGATGAGGGCTACTGATAATAAAACCTTAACAAGATAAAATAATATTGGTATACTACTTTATAAAAGCTTTTTACTTTCCAAAAGCACATTCACTTAATTTCTTCAGGTTTACAGATTCATCTCATAAAAATAGTGAAGGCAGGAATTATTATATCTGTTATTCCGACACTTACAAAGGTTGAGTGACTTCTCATGGCCACAGTGCTCCCAAGTATGCTGGGCCTCATAACTAATATTGGGAAGAACAGAAACAACCAAAAGCTATATGATCAATTCCAGTTACCTAAATGGAGCTTTGGGACAATATGAATAAGCTAAATTCAGCCTTGACTTTTTTCATAATTTATGTGAACTCAAAAAACTTATCAATATTTAACTTGTTTCTTTATTTTCCCTGCCCCTACTTACAAATAGTAGAGTTACCAAATGTAGGAGAAAAAAGAAAACAAAAGGAGGAGGAGGAGAAAGGAGGAGGAAGAAGAAAAGAAGGAGGAGGAGGAGGAGGAGGAGAAGGAAGAGGAGGAGGAGGAGGAAGAAACACACACACACACATACACACACACACACACATATATATGGGGGTGGAGAGAGAGAGAGTGAGAGAGAGAACTCACAACATAAAGTTACATCATTGGAAATTGGTTCTTCATATATATGTAAAAATGCCCATTTTGCTATATGTCCTAGTCCTTCCCTATGTTATTAGCTGTGTATTTTGACAGGTGCTAGGTCTGTGGGTGCTCACAAGAAAGTTTAGCTATGTAAGTGCCTCCCCCTGGTTTAATACAACTTCACTCTGCTACTAGCTGGAAGTAGTCACAGATGGCCAGAATGGAGCTTTTGACATGAACCAATACTCTAATTCAAGTCCATATCTGAACAGATCACAGGCTGTTCCATGGCTGTTTCTCTGCAGTGTGTCCTGTGAGATATGTGGGGCCCAGGGGGGTCTTTCTACATGATGCACCATACCACGGGGTGTGTGAGGAGGGCCTGGCCGCACAGGCAGGAGAAAGAGCAGCAGAATGTGTTAGAAAACCTGTCTGTCTTTCTCTCTCTCTCTCTCTCTCTCTCTCTCTCTCTCTCTCTCTCTCTCCCTCTCCCTCTCCCTCTCCCTCTCCCTCTCCCTCTTTCTCTCTCCAGTTGCAAGGATCTTCAGATGGAGATTTCCATCCTCCAGGAGCAGATCTCTCACTTGCAGTTTGTGATTCACTCCCAGCATCAGAACCTGCGCAGCATCATCCAGGAGGTGAGAATAACCAAGTGCATTTCTCGGGTAGATGGTATGCTCACAGGGCAACCACCAAAGACAAGTGGCTTGTCTGGACTTGAGCAGCCATGAGACTCTCCTCTCCATTCGCATATCCTCTTGGTTTTTCACGCTACCTGGCTCAGGTTTCAGTGCCTTCTCTTGGCTGTAACACCAACACCTGTTATGTCCTCAGTGAAGATAGTTTGGGAAATTGTATTTAACTGCTTTTTAGATGTTTTGGTGATTTTTAATGTGTTCTGAGGCAGACTTGATTATTATTATTGTTGTTGTTGTTGTTCTTCTTTTTTTTTTTGTGGTACTGGGGGTTGAACCCAGAGCCTTGAGCTTGCATACTCTGCAAGTGCTGGACCACTGAGCTGCACCCCAGCCTATTTTCTTACTTTTTGATACAGGGTCTCACTAAGTTATGCAGACTGCCTCTGGTCTCCAACTTGCAATCCTCCTGTCTCTGCCTCCCGAGCTGCTGGAAGTACAGGCATGCACCACTGCACCTGGCTACTATTATTTAGAAGATCTTACGAATGTGGCAATCTGCTCCTGAAGCAATCCTGAAACAATCAGCTATTGAAAACCCTATGAGGGTCTCTATGAGTCGGACATGGATCGACAGCACCTACCAATAACAACAACATTAATTAGGAAATTCAGACTTTTCCTGAGTAAGAAATTATGTGTAGTATATCCTCATAAAGAGTGAATTTAGGTAGGAAGTATTCAGGATAGACTGCTCTCTAGGAACGTCCTGGCAGGCAAAAAGGTAGAGGTAACAGTGGTAGCAATGATCCATGTGGTAAGCTGTAGGAGGATTTGAAGTCTGCTTCAAGATACACATTTAAAATTCAGATGTCCATTCAATGTTTTTACTATGTAAAATGTGTTTCCAAAAAGAGTCCTGAATCATTCTAGTGCCTTCCTGACCTAAGTGTAGCGTCTGTGCTTCCTTTGCCATGATCTCACCAAAGGGCCCGAAAGTTGAATAGTAGGATTTGAGGGCCAAGCAGGACTTCGGGGCCATCTTATTGTCTCATTTTACACCTGATAAAACTGAGGTGCAGAGCAGTTCCATGACAGAGTTGGCTCTGGGATCCATGGGCGCCTTCTCTTCCAGCACTGTTCTGTCACCCCAGCTCCCACTTCTACATGGCCTTTTGGCAAAGCGGGCTCACCTCATTTTGCTGCTGGTTGATAAGATCCCCACCTTAGGGAACCTCCGCACGCTATGTCCCCCCACAGGTGCAACTGCAGGGTGAGACCAGGAAGTCCCTAATACACAGGAATGATCAACACAGCTCTCCACACGATGTCCTGTGGCTGAATTTGGTGTAAACAGGTCCTCCAAAGATTAAAATGTATAATCACATCGTCTGAGTGCTTCCCTCTCCAGGTGTCAATTTGGTCTGCGATTTTCTGTAGCCTGCTGCGTTGGTTAATGCTGTTGGATTTCATCCTTTTATGGGATGAACATCATTTGATCTCCGAGAGCTGTCTGATTTCTGACTTAAGTAACGATTCCCTGTGGTCTGATGTTTTTCTAATTGTGTTTCCTGATTCTTAGATGGAAGGATTAAAAAATAATTTAAAGGAACAAGATAAAAAAATTGAAAATCTGAAAGAGAAAGTCAACATACTTGAAGCCCAGGTAAGAAAGGAAACTGCTATACATTTCAGGGGAAGTGTGTGTGTGTGTGTGTGTGTGTGTGTGTGTGTGTGTATCGGTGAGCCTTTGTATGAGTGTGTGCATGGTTGTTTGCCTGTGTGACACTGGATTTGAGCCTGTCTGTATATGATTGCATGTGAGTGTGTCCGAGTGTCTGTGACTAGCTGTAGGTGCACGTGTGTATACAAGTATCTTTTTGTGACTGTGTGTATGTGTATCTTTTATGCATAAGAAATTATAGCTTTGAGAAGATTACCTAGAATAACCATTAAATTATTATTGCTCTTAAATATTTAACATATTTTATTGTATCATAAGCTTGTAGCTGTAGCCCTGTGGCATCCGATCCCATCAGATCTTGGAAGCTAAGCAGGGTTGGGCCTGGTTAGTACTTGAATGGGAGACCGCTTGGGAACACCAGGTGCTATAGGCTTGGGAGACGGACCTGGCAACCCACTCCCAAAAATCAACCCCCCATTGAAAACCCTATGAATAACAGAGAAGCACTGACAATAGTGTTTCCCCTGTTGTATGTAGGGTTGCTATGAGTCAGATACCGGCTCAACAGCACCTAACAACAACGACATTGTATCATATTATTAGCATTACATATTAAATAAATATAAAATTCTTATTGAGAATTCATCCACATTTTCCAGAATACTTACTGTATTGATAAGAAAGATAATGACCTCTTTCGATGTGGCCTTCAATCAGAAGCTTGGTTAAGGCCACCCTTGTGTAAATTCTGCTCTAGCCAGATAGCCAGGCTTTCAGCCTCTTTCCTTTGTTCCCACCCTTGTTTCTTTTCTGGCTTGAGATGGCCTCCTTTCTCCTCTTTCTTCATGCACATGCTGGCTTCTAAGCTTTACCTCAGAGCTTGCCCTCTTCCAGAAGTTTATTGTAGTTACCCTGTTTTTCAGCATTTTATTTTGTATTTTTTGTTAGTATATATTTATTATACAAACTAAGGGGTTTCATATGACATTTCTCTGTGTATATGTATATATATGTATGTATTTTTGTTTACAAATACATGTAGATATGTGTATACATATATGTATATGTATAATGTACTTTGTCCCCCACATGTCTGTCTGCTTGTCATGCTGTGGGGACTTAGTGTTGCTGTGATGCTGAAAGATACACCACTGGTATTTCAGATACCAGCAGAGCCATCCTTGGTGGCCAGGTTCCAGCTGAGCTTCCAGACTAAGACAGACTAATGAGAAGAACCTGGCAGCCCACTCCTGAAACAATTAGCTATTAAATACCCTATGAATAGCAGAGAAGCACTGTCAAATATAGTGCCGGAAAATGAGCCCCCCAGGCTGGAAGGCATTCAAGAAATGACTGGGGAAGATTTGCCTCCTCAGAGTAGATTTGACCTTAATGAAAAAAATGGACTAAAGCCCCTGGGACCTCCTTTTACTGATGTGGCATGACTCAAAATGAGAAGAAACTTAGTGGCTGCAACATTGGGCTCAAACATAAAAAGATTGTGTGCATGGCATGGTGTCAAGGAGTGTTCTTTCTGTCGTACTTAGAGTCACTTATGAGTCAGATGTGACTTGATGGCACCCAACAACAACAATAACAATGTATTTTGAGCACATTCACCCCCTCTATTACTCTTTCAGCACAATACTTTCAAATTTACTGTGCTTTTCTTCCCACCCACTCATTTCTCCTTTCTTCAGAATCCCCTTTCTGGCTTTCAGCACAATCCTCGGCTGGCTGGCAATGTCTGGACCTCATAGGAACTGCAGCAAAGCCCTTACCAAGGCTGGTGGCCTCAAAGGACCCCAGGTGCCTCCTCCTCCCCATCAGCTCTGCTTCTTACCGTGTCACCCCTTGTCTGTGTCAGGTGGCTCATCTCCATCTGCTGGGGTCTTGTGGACTTGTGTATTCCATCCCTCAGGTTTCTCATTTCCTTCTTGGTGGGCTCCTGCCAGTGTTGTCCTGTTTTATGGAAAACAGATGCTCCAACTTCCACTGGAAACCTGCATCATCTTTCCGAACTTTTCTCTCCGCCAGAATAGAGCAGAGAGGAGCATCACAATCGCTCCCCCAGCACATGGCCACGCCTTGCCTTCCGCTGCCCTGTTCTTTCTGCTTTCTCAGCCAGAAGATAAAAAAATCATAATGGAAAGCTCTTGGCACTCGTTTTGTAGCTCTGATTCCTTTTTTCTCCCTTTTTGGGAATCCTTGTTCTCTTCTCATTCTGGAGAGGCACTGAACCCCATGCCTCACTGAGGTGTCCCTTCTCCAGGGTGCCTGAGACCCTTTGACTGATTAAGACATTGCTCAGGGCTCTGTAGGGCCAACAATGAATGCAGTGATTGTGCAATTATTGGCTCAAAACTAGTGTTCTCACAAGTGCCCAGAAATGGCTGGCTAATTTCTGTCAAGGTCCTCCAAATTATGTGATTCATGTCAGCTTGGAACCTCTTCCTTCTAAGAAATGTTCACAGTGCTTTTTAGTTAGTGGCATTTTGGCAAATGTTTCTTGATGAAATTTTATTATTATTATATGGTGATAATGTATTTTTACCTATATTTCTGATAGGTGTTCATTCCTTATAAATTTGGGCATAGGCATAAGCGAATGGAATAAGAAAAGCACTCACAAAATTAGCATCCATAGACAAGTAGCATGATTGTGTATGTCTGCCTTACTGTGGGAATCTGTGTGCCTCTTTCATACATGTGTATACTTATTAAATGTTATAGAATATGTATGTGTGTGTATATATAGCATAATATGCCTACTATATTGTAATTTTCAAGCTTTTATCTATTAATTTGTTCATACCACTAATTATGTAGTTAGTTGTGCAAGTGATATAGGCATTGAATTCAGAAAAAACAATGTTGAAACAAAATAGACATGAGCTCTTCACTCTGGAATTTACTGGCTAGTGAATGAATTTGAAATGCCCATATATTCTAGAATAAAACTTATCCACCTATTTTGACTCCAACACCCTACTGCTTTAGTGATTATGCATCTGTAATACGTTTTAATTGGAGAGGTTATTTTTGAGTTGGCATCTTTCTCTGATATTTCCTTTCATTATGGTCCTGGGCTCCAGTCATCCCTAATTAAGTGCCAGCTCTCATTACAGAGGCAATGCATCAGTGGTGTTACTGCTTCTAGTTCAGTTTTATGTTCTTTGAGTTGTGCCTTTTTATATCATCTCCAAAGCAGGTTTTATTGTCCTAAATAAAATGGCAACTTACTCCACCCACTGTACGTTAATCCAGTTGGTCTGTGGGTCTGATAGTGAGACCAGGAAAATATATCTGTTTCCATCCTACTAGGTTTTATATTCCAGCTTCAGCAAACGATTGCTGAGTCACCACTCAGTGGCAAGAGCAAAAGGCCTATGTTCCCCTCATGGAAACGTCTTAGTTTGCTGCGTTTTCTTCACAGTGATGTGACAGCGCCTCTCAGTGTGATTTAGATTCTCTTTTCTTCAGTTGGCCCCTGCCCAGTGTTTTCTAATCTTTTCTTTCATAAACAAGGCCCCAAATAATAGCAGTATCTGATGAGTGTCTTTATGAGTGTCTTTAGCTAAAAGTTTCTCTTCTCAGTAGTGTATGTTACCATGTCTCTTTGAGCTTTAAAAATTATGTTGTTGTTGTTAGGTGCCGTCGAGTCGGTATCCGACTCATAGCGACCCTCTGTATAACAGGGGAAACACTATTGTCAGTGCTTCTCTGCTGTTCATAGGGTTTTCAATGGCAGATTGATTTTTGGGAGGGGGTTGCCAGGTCCTTCTCCCAAGCCTACAGCTTCTGGTGTTCCCAGGTGGTCTCCCATCCAGGTACTAACCAGGCCTGACCCTGCTTAGCTTCCAAGATCTCACGGGATCGGATGCCACAGGGCTACAGCTGCAGGCTTAAAAATTATAAGCCACATTAATTTATTTATTCATCAAATATTTTGGGTATGATGTGGCAAGAAATGTTACTATTGAGTCAGGCTGTCTCTGAATCTTACCTATATTTTAATCCAGGGTACATGTGATAAACAAATAAGCAAGTAAATATATAGCTCAATTTGCTGTTGTTGTTAGGTACTGTCTCATAGCGACCCTATGTACAACAGGCAAAACACTATTGTCAGTGCTTCTCTGCTATTCATAGGGTTTTCAATGGCTAATTGAGTTTTGGGATTGGGTTTCCAGGTCCTTCTCCCAAGCCTACAGCATGTAGTGTTCCTAGGGGGTCTCTCATTCAAGTACTAACCAGGCCCAACCCTGCTTAGCTTCTGAGATCTGATGCCACAGTGCTATGGCTGTAGGCATATACTCCTTTGTTGTTGTTGTTGTTGTTAGGTGCCATTGGGTTGGTATCCAATTCATAGCTACTCTACATACAACAGGGGAAACACTATTGTCAGTGCTTCTCTGCTGTTCATAGGGTTTTCAGTGGCGGATTGATTTTTGGGAGTGGGTTGCTGGGTCGTCTCCCAAGCCTACAGCACTTGGTGTTCTCAGGTGGTCTCCCATCTAAGTACTAACCAGGCCTGACCCTGCATAACTTCTGAGAGATGATGGGATCAGATGCCACAGGGCTATGGCTTCAGGCATACTCAATTAGGGAGTGCTAAGTACTCCACCAAAGAATGGGACTCTACAAAAGAAGAGAATGTGAAAATCATTAACAGAGGTCAAGAAGGACATCTGAGTAGGCTGATCTTTGACCAGGAATCTAAGCAGACTGAGGGAGCCATAGCGAGTCAAGTCCTAGTCTACCCTGGCAGATGTTTTAATGTAAAGCTCTTAAACTGGGTTGATAGATGCTGTGATACAGCTTGCTCTGCAAATTTGGGACCTCTGCCTATTGTGAAATTCATCAGATAACAGGATGGGTTGACAGAATGGGCAGTTTATGATAAATGGTTCTCAGAGCTAGAACAATCCTTTTAAACATACTAGCTTTCTAAGGCATGCAGACAACATAATTTTCTCATTCAGACTAAAAATATTTGTCTCCCTTTTAGGCATGCTACGTATTTCTTTTTTTTAAATCTTTATGGCAAAGATTCTCCAGGATAAAATTATTATTTATTTCATTTTGTAAATGATAAACTGAGGTCCAGAAAAGTTAAGAAACTTCTTCAGAATCACTCAGCTAGAATGCAGCAGAACCTGCATTTGAGTGTACTTGACTTTGAAGTCTTGGAAACACCTCACCTACAATATGTATTTATCTGGGTGATCAAATAAGTGTATGTGTATTTCTCTCATTCTCTCTCTCTCTGTGTGTATGTGTAGCTATATGTGTGTGGAATATATACATACACACACACATATATATGCAATATTTCAAATGAGTAGTGCAGCATTAACTTAATATAATAATTTATATTTGTTGTACTCATTGTCACAATTGCTATATTAAATATTTTCTATTTTGTTCTTGGTTTTCAATTGATGGAAGAAATTATTTCCTATGGTGTTCTTTCTGTGTCAGTTTTTTTTTTCCTCCCTCCAAATGTGGGATAAAATTGACTCATATATAACTCTATCTTTTAAATTTTTTAAAGTCTTTTAAACCTCTTTTAAATACCATGGGAAATTTTTGCTTAGCTTTCCCCAAATGATTTACTTTCTTCCTGCTTTTCATATCTTTCATCATCTTAATTTATAGCTCAACATTCATGTTATATTTCATGCATTTCTAACTTCTTCACTAATGATTTGCTCATATGGAAATGAGTCTTCAGTAATTACTCCATTCTCTACACTTGGAAGATTATCTTACTTTAATCAACATCATCCTTAAATTAAGTTTAATTCTTAGAATGTGTTGATAAAAGATTAAGTGTGAAAAATCACATTCCTTTGGGGCACCGTGTCAATAAAATATCTTGGATAGTCATAATAATGGCAGACCTATTCTGGGCAATGATTTGTAGTTTTGTAAACCAATGATGTAAGAAAACTCATGTATCTGGCTGTCCTATTGAAAAGAAAAAGTAGAAAAGACTATGAATCAAGAATAAATGCCTTAATCTGATGGATTAAACAAATCAGCATGGAAGTTGAAGTAAATTAAAGACTGTCAAGTGTAATAACTCTCATGATTGGGTATTGTTTGGGACTCCACAACTGGAGAAAATAGAAGTTTATTTTGGAGAAAATCCAAATAGCTTCTACATAATTGTCGAGTTACAGAATATTTTTGTTTCAATTATGGTTGTCATCACATTATTGTGCTTCCAATTGCTTCATAACTTGTGAAGT
This sequence comes from Pedetes capensis, assembly GCA_007922755.1. Classification (NCBI taxonomy): domain Eukaryota; kingdom Metazoa; phylum Chordata; class Mammalia; order Rodentia; family Pedetidae; genus Pedetes; species Pedetes capensis. The sequence goes on from VMDO01004356.1 coordinate 35,291, forward strand.
ACTAGACAGAGAGGAGTTTTTCTCAGCCACATACTTGGCCTATGATGTTTGCCTCAACTTGTTTGGAGTATACGTTAGATTTATTTCCATTATAGGAGAAATGTCTTTATTATCAGTTTGTCAAATCTGAAGTATATTTCCTGGGTGAAATGTAGATGCTTAACTCTTGAAGTTGTTGTTGTTGTTGTTCTTAGGTGTCGTCAAGTCGGGTCTGACTCATAGAGACCCTATGTAGAACAGAAGGAAACACTCCCCGATACTGGTAGAGTGCTTGCTCTGTGTGCTCTGAGGCCCTAGGTTTGATCCCCACCACCACAAAAATGGGAGAAGGAACTCTTGAAGAGTCATCTTGAAATGATTGATATGTCTGATTATGTTGGCTCCAGCTTGTAGTTATTACCCAGTATGGATGCTTGATCAGGCTGGGATTTAGCTCATTTGGTAGAGCGCTGAGGTCTAGAGTTTGATTCCCAGCACCACAAAAATGGGAGAAGGATGTGGCAATCCACTCTCAAGGCAATCTCGAAACAATCAGCCATTGAAAACCCTTGGAGGGTTGCTATGAGTTGGATATGACTCAAAGGCACATAACATCAACAACAACATGGATGCTTGATCAGACCGGGGTTTAGCTCAGTTGGTAGAGTGCTGCTTTGTGCACTCTGAGGCCTTGGGTTGGATCCCCAGCACCATAAAAATGGAAAAAGGACCTGGCATCCCACTCTTGAAAACAATCCTGAGAACAATCAGCCATCAAAAACCCTATGAATAGTAGAGAAGCACTGACATAATGCCAGGCATGGCACAGTGTCAGAGAATTTCATTCTGTTGTACATAGGGTTGCTATGAGTCAAACCTGACTTGACAGCACCTACCAGCAACAACAATGGACACTAGAGGCTGAGATGGGGCAAACTCCATATCTTGATTCTGATTCCTTCTTCATGTTTGCTGTCCCTGTAGAGTTTGGAAAATTCCTGAATCCCAACTATAACCAAAAGAAACAGAATTTTGGGATGGGACTCAAGCACTAGTCAATGTTAAGGCTCTCCTAGCTATTCTAATATATACCAGGACTGAAATTCACTCCCTCAGTTCACTGGTTCTCAAACTTGAGTAGTCCTTAGAAATACCTGCTGAGCTTAATCACATCAGCAGTATGGTGGTTTCTAATTCGGTAGGTCTGCTTGGGGATGGAGGGTTTGTATATCTAACAAATTCCCAAATGATGATGATATTGCTGACCCAGGACCACACTGAAGGAACTCAGCTCTTCCTCTTTTTTTGTCTTCTTTTCCACTTCAACCATTTCATTTGTCTTTAAGGCCCAAGATCAATCTCCATGTGTATAAAAATATCCCAAATTATTATGGTCACATGGATTTCTGTTTATATTTTTTCTGCAGTCACTAATTACCTATTGGATTACAACATCTATCAATTTTGTTATTATTATTGTTATTATTACCATTCAAATGGTTTTGTATCACCTCAATGATAATATGCATCCTATATCATGAGAGAGAAAATCCCATGCTTGCTTATGTTTCACATCCCCTCTGGTCTTGGATCAGTGTTACATACACAGCAAGAACTGAACTACTTGGGTGTACATGAGACTGGACAGTAGAATTTACTTGATTGTTAATTAGTTTCATGACAGTTTGCTTTCTTCTGTTTCATATTTTCCATACCTAGAGTCCTCTAGAAATCCCTGAACTTCTGTTTCTCCTGCCATCACTGTTTTCTTGTAAAATAAGGGGGCTGGACCAATTCCTGTGGTCATGTAGAGAAATAACATCACACAGGGAGGAGAACATGGCCTTTTGAATCAAACAGCCTATACACAGCCTGTGCAGCTGGATAACAATGCAGTACACACTACCTGTGGCTTACCAGATGCTGCTACCTAGTCAATTTGAAATTTTCCAGACTAATTCCTTTAACAAAAAAGCATGCATATAACACAAAGATTATACATATTAACTTGATATAATTTGAAATATGTGATACCTATAATATAGCCTGCAGCTGTGCCACTGTGGCATCCAATCCCGTCAGATCTCAGAAGCTATGTGGTGTCGGGCCTGATTAGTACTTGGAAGGAAAACCATCTTGGAACACCAGGTGCTGTAGACTTGGGAGAAAGGCTCGGCAACCCACTCCCAAATCAGCTATTGAAAACCCTATGAATAATTGAAAAGCATGACAATAGTGTTTTATCTGTTGTACATAGGGTTGCTATGAGTCACACCCTGACTTGACAGCATCTAACAACAGCAACAACATAATATTATAATGCATAGTATGGTTATTATGCAGAACTGACTCATATAAAAGAAAATGATGTAGCTAAAACACCTGGCAACAATCTTAACATTGGCTAGGCAGTCATTAACTGTCCTGCTTCCATCAAAATTCTAATGTTTATTTCCCAAAACTATATGTTTTAATGTTGACTTACATCAAACCAAAGGCTTACTCCCATCCAGCAGGTAGAGTCTTAGAAAATGCCTTTTAAACTTTAATTGTATGGCTCACTAAGTCTTTAGTATCCTAATAGGGATTGGAACTAGTGTATTGCTGTTCTTTTAATGCCACAGCCTCACTTGTCATCATTCCATCCAGCTACTTGGGAGTCCCAGACACTATTGTACAAGTGTGTCCTTTAAGCATTTCTAGCCTGGATAGCAGTCCAGAAATCAAGAGATGTATTGCACTGGGAAAAGCTGCTGCAAAAGACCTCCTTAAAGTGTTGAACAGTAAAGATGTCACATTGAAGATGAAAGTGCCCGTTACTCATGCCATGGTATTTTCAGTTGTATCTTATGGTTGTGAAAGCTGACATGAAATAAAGGAGACAGGAGAAGAGTTGATGCTTTTGAATTATGGTGCTGGAGACAAATATTGAATATACCATGGACTGCCAAAACAATAAACAGATTTGTTCTAGAAGTGTAACCAGAATGCTCCTTGGAAGCAAAGATGGCTAGACTGCATCTTACATATTTTGGGCATGTAGTCAGGAGGGACCAATCCCTGGAGAAGGACATCATGTTTGGGTGAGTGGCAGGTCATTGAAAAAAAGGAAGACCCACAACTAGATGGATTGACACAGCAGCTGCTACAATGGACTTAAACATAAAAAATATCATGTGCCTGGCACAGAATCAGGGAGTGTTTTGTTCTATTGTACATAGGGTCACTATGAGTGGGACCCAACTGATGGCACCTAAGAACAACAAGGACAGCATTCCAGATTTCAAGACTTCTGGCCTGCTAGTAAAGGCAGCTGACATCTCAGCCTAGGCCATGATCTTAGCCTCTTTGAGTCTCACTTTCCAGATCTGAGAAATGAAGTTTCTCATCTTGGCTATGCTGTAGAGAAATCACTGGCTCTGGACTGGGGAGAGCCATCTTAACACTGAGCTCTGCCACGAACATGACAGTGGGCATTTAAAGTCTTTGGACCTAATTTTTAGTTGTAAAAATGGTAGTTGGGCTAAAATACTATAACCAACTGCCCTTAAGTCTTAAAATCTGTCCTCGGCTATGAACCTATCTCATTTTAAACCTGTGAAGAAGGGGCTATTGTTGTGTCCTTTATACATACACAGAAATTAGACATGAAGAGGCTAAATAACCTAAATGATGTCACATAGCTAGTAAGTAGCTATCCTAGCATTTGTATCTGAGAACTTATTCTCTTACCTGCTGTTATTAGCCATTCCATTATCTCCTTAAATTATAAAATGCTTCTAGATTTAAAATACTATGATTATATGATATTTGTTTCTTCTAACTACTTATATATGATGGTCAGGACAGGTATCATTTACCAGTAGTACAGATAAAAAATATAAGCTTCAAGGAGAAAATTGAGGCTAAAGATGTCATGAATTGTTAAGAAAAGATCATGTCTATTTGTTTATGGTTTATAATGAAGAGAATGCACAAAAAAGAGGGTTGTGTAATAAATATTTTGGATATGTATCATAAAATTCTTTAATAAAGTTCTTTTCATTTGTTCCTATAAAAGAATCTTTGTAAGATCAAACAGCTCAGCTGTTGAATTTCTGAAGTTAATGACTATTAACTATTAAAATATTATATTTTAATCCCTTGGTATATTATGCACTTTTCAGTGTATATATTTGTCTTCAGGGATTATATTTATTGACTTTTAAATGACTTTGTTTTCTGTGCTGTAATAGAATGACTACAACAAATTTAGTATCAAGGAGCAAGGTAGGCTGTGTGTTGAGCAGAAGCATTAAGGATGTAGCTAAGAGATGGGTTAGCTTTGTGATTTCTGCATTGTTTTTTTTTTTTCTTTTCAATTTTAGAATAAAGAATTAAAAACCAAGGTGGCACTGTGGTCTGAAACTCCTAGGACAAAAGTATCTAAGGCTATCTCTACAAGGTAAGGTCTTTCTTCCCTCAGCCCCATTTCACAACCTCTGGCAAACATTGTTGATAGTCAACACTCTTGTGAAAGACTCTAGTTATTAATATTTATGTGGTAATTTGTTTATCATCCATCTTCTGGTTCCTGTTCAGAACTGTGTTAATCTGTTCATTATTGAATCCTTGAAGCTTAACATATCAGCACTTATTGAATAAATGAATGATGACTTCCATACCTTTTTCCTTTCTTCTTTGCCCCCAAACAAGGCCAATTTTGGCTTCAATACTTTCTCCAGGTATTATAGATCATCTCCTATGCTGTCATTCTTCCTCTGGTCCTTTATTTTTTTATCCCATTGATGGACATTTTAATCATGAATTGTTAGGACTTACTGAAATTCCCATGTCATCTCTCTTATGTAATTGATTGTAACTATCACCAGGGCAGAACTAGTTCCTTGTATTTCTTTTTACTTTCTGTATTGCTAACAACAAGTTTCTTCAACAACCACTTAATAATGAATGATTTCAAACATTGATAATGACCCAAGAAAGCACTTGAAATGATGGTCAAAACCATCTAAGCCATTCTTAGTCTTTAATATTTGTTGTTGTTGTTGGCTGAATCTGACTGGGCTCAAATCTCATTTCCATAAACTCTAGGAAATTATCACTTAAAAGAAAATATAGCCTGTAATTATATATATCATTTAAAACTTGATTTAAAAAAAAAAAACCTTCCTGTTCTAGCAGCTTTTGAATTTCCCTGTCTGATCCCTGTAGGGCAGAATCTTACTTTCTTCAGCACAGTGCCTGAGGTGGAAAATCACACTTAGTGTGATTAGCATCAGTCTAGGAATTCAGACAGATTCATCTCTCTCTTTAAAACTCCCTGCGTCCATGTTTCACATTGCTAATGATGCATATAATTAGACACTAGAGATGAAACATAATGAATCAAGTTCTCCAAAATCTGAGGGCCTCCAAGGTGCTAAGTTCTCTACTTGTTGGCCACTAGCATTACACCTTCTAAAAAAGAAAGAATAGAAATTAAGCCCTAGAGACATCGAAGGAGGAAATGAGATGTGCCTATTTGAGAAGCAGGGAGAGAAGTAGTTACTTCATTATGGGAAGAGGTGAAGGCTTTAGCATAGGAGGGCAGGCACAAGTTTCCAGGGGACAGGAGGATGGCCACTGTTTGGCTCCCTTCCAGGTAGGTCCATTTCCCAGGGCATTGTAAAGCATCATGGTCAGACTCAGTGGCTTTAACCCTGGAGGGGATGGAGCCAGAGTAGAGCTGAAGAGGAGCAACTGGCTGCATCCATATTGTAACCAGCCCAGTGTTGGATGCTGTGAATCTGGCGGGTACAGAGGAGATGTGTTGAAGAGAACAATTTTATTGGTGCATTTTTTGTTGTTGTTGTTGTTGTTAGGTGCCGTCGAGTCGGTATCCGACTCATAGCGACCCTCATAGGGTTTTCAATGGCTGACTGTTTCGGGATTGCATTGGGAGTGGATTGCCAGGCCCTTCTCCCATTTTTGCGGTGCTGGGAATTGAACTCCAGGCCTCAGAGACTGCAGTGCAGCGCTCTACCCACTGAGCTAAATCCCAGCCCGGTGCATTTTTTAGCTGTAGTTAATTAATAGTTAAAGCCATATTGTTCTAAAAATTTCTCCCTATGACTTGGGGAAAGTCAAGCAGAGTAGATTTCCCAATTAAAATGGTGAAACTGGACTGAATATCCCTTTTATTTTGTGATTTTTGATAAAAGTCCCAATGTTAAAGACATAGAGATAGGTTGCCCACTTGCAAAATGAAGTGTGGCCCCTGGATGCTTTAAGAAGCTTGGATTCTCCAATATACAATGGAATTATAACTCAAGAGAGAGAGTACAAAAATAGCCTTTGAGGAAAAAAAAGTCTATACACTTAAAATCTAGTCTTGAAACATCTATTTAATTACCTCAATATGTAGTTCTATGCTATATCTCATTAAGTACAAACACTCATTAAGTACAAGCAAGCAAGGCTTTTTCCTCAAGCATTAAAACATAGGTGCTTTTTGTGTTGAATACCAGAAGAAGTGGTTTGCTTGAGATTAAGAGCCATGTTATCAAACAAAAATAACAACAAAACATGCACATGTACCCACACATATGCATATATACATGTGCATATATGTGTGCATAATGTATACCTATATACAAATATGTATTGTGTTAAGTACTAGAATCTCACAATGAAAAAAGAAGTTCAGTTTATGAGAAACTCACAGAAAGAAAACATCCTGAGGGAACTGGTAATTTTTTTTTTTTTAGAAATTTTTAATGTACATCTTAATGTGATTCATTTTGACATGCTTTTTATTGTGACATTTCCATATATGCATTTTGATAAACATTATTCATATAGGTAACCCCTTGCCCTCCCCTATACTTCACCCCTCCCACCCTTCCCACCTAAGTTTCCCATCTAAGTCTTCTCTATCTTTTACTTAGTAGTATTTTTCTATATGTCCTTGGGTTCCAGTTCTGTTTAAGATAGAAACTTTTCCTGTAGTGGTCTTTGTTTTTATCTTGTTAGAACAATTATATGCAATTTCTAGTCCATTTATATTGACATCATTCTTATCTTGCCCCCCTCCCTTTTATTATGATCTGACCTTTGAGTAGGATTTTTTCTTCTTGTAATTTTGAATCAGCTCCCTCACATGAGTGAAAACATGTGGTGTTTCTCTTTCTGAGCTCGAGTTCGTTCACTCAAAATAATTTTCTCTAATTCCATCCATTTTGCTGTGAATGACCTTATTTCATTTTTCCTGATTGCTGAGTAGTATTCCATTGTGTATATATACCGTAGGTTTTTTATCCATTCTTCTGTTGAAGGGCACTTTGGTTGACCATATCCTTGCTATTGTGAAAAGCGCTGCATTGAACATGAAGATGCAGGTGTCTTTGTGGTATGATGACCCATCTCCCTTTGGGTAAATTCCCAATAGTGTTATAGCTGGGTCATATGGTAGATCTATTTTTAGTTTTTTGAGGTACCTCCATATTGGTTGCACCAATTTACAGCTCCACCAACAATGTAAGAGTGTTCCCTTTTTCCCACAACCTCACCAGCATTTGTTGTTGTTTGTTTTATTGATCTTGGCCATTCTTACTTGTGTAAGGTGAAATCTCAGAGTTGTTTTGATTTGCATTTCCCTAATGGCTAGGGATGTTGAGCACTTTTTCATGTGTTTCATGGCTTTATAGACCTCTTCATTTCAGAACTGTCTACTCAGTTCCTTTGCCCACTTGTGTATTGGGTTGTTTGGTTTTTGGGGAGTTTTTTTTTCTTGAGTTCTTTATAAATTCTAGAAATTAGACCTTTGTCTGATGTATAAAATGTGAAGATTTTTTCCCATTTTGTGGGGGTTTCCTTGACTCTGTTAATTGTTTCTTCTGCTGTGTAGAAACTTTTTAATTTCATGTGATCCCATTCATCTATTCTTGTTGCAATTTCTTGAGAAATTAGAGTCCTATTAAGGAAATACTTTCCTATGCCTATATGATGGAGTGTATTGCCTATCTTGCCTTCTAGAAGTTTTAAAGTTTCTGGTTTTATGTTGAGATCTTTTATCCATTTTGAGTTAACTCTCGCATATATTGAGAGATGTGGGTCCACTTTCATTTTTCTGCATGTGGATGACCATGTTTCCCGGCACCATTTGTTTAAGAGGCTGTCCTTTTTCCAGTTTACTTGCTTTGCTCCTTTGTCGAAGATAAGGTGGCTATAGGTGTGTTGAGGTATGTCTGGGTCTTCTATTCTGTTCCAGATGTCTTCGGGCCTATTTTTGTGCCAGTACCAAGCTGTTTTTGCAACCACTGCCCTGTAGTATAGTTTGAAGTCAGGGATTGTGATTCCACCTGCATTAGATTTGCAGCTTAAAAGTGTTTTGGCTATATGTGGTCTTTTGTTGTTCCATATGAATTTTTGGATCATTTTTTCTATTTCTGTGAAGTCAGTCAGTGGAATTTTAATGGGTATTGCATTAAATCTGTAGATTGCTTTTGGTAGGATAGCCATTTTTACAATATTAATTCTCCCTATCCAGGAGCAGGGGAGGTCTTTCCATTTTTCAGTGTCCTCTGCTATTTCTTTCTTTAATGTTTTGAAATTTTCCTTGTAGAGATCTGAAGGGTCTTTGGTTAGATTGATTCCAAGGTATTTAATTTTCTGGTGGGCTATCATTAATGGTATCTTTCCTGAAATTTTCTTCTCTTCTTGTTTGGAATTGGTGTAAAGAAAAGCTATTGATTTTTGTGTGTTAATTTTGTATCCTGCAACATTGCTGAAGGAGTTAATTAGATCCAGAAGTTTTCTGGTTGAGGTTTTGGGGTCTTTCAAGTATAAAATCATATCATCTGCAAATAATGATAATTTGACCTCTTCCTTGCCAATCTGTATCCCTTTGATTTCTTTCTCTTGTCTGATTGCTCTGGCCAGAACTTCAATTACTATGTTGAATAGAATAGGAGAGAGAGGACATCCTTGTCTTGTTCCAGATCTAAGAGGAAATGGTTTTAGTTTTTCTCCATTTAATATAATGTTGGCTTTAGGTTTGTCATAAATAGCTTTTATGAAATTAAGGTATTTGCCTGTTATACCTATTTTCTCCAGTGTTTTTATCATGAAAAGGTGTTGCACTTTATTGAAGGTCTTTTCAGCATCAATTGAGATGATCATGTGGTTTTTGTTTGTCAGTTTCTTGATATGTTGGATTACATTAATTGATTTCCTTATGTTAAACCAGCCTTGCATCTGTGGTATAAATCCCACTTGGTCATGGTCAATAATCTTTTTCATATGCTGCTGTATTCTGTTTGCCAGAATTTTATTGAATATTTTTGCATCTAGATTCATAAGGGAGATAGGTCTATAATTCTCTATCTTAGATGAATCTTTTCCTGGTTTAGGTATCAGGGTGATGGTACCTTCATAGAATGTATTTGGGAGTGTTCCCTCCTTTTCTATTCTTTGGAATAATTTGAGGAAGACAGGTATTATATCTTCTTTAAAATTTGGTAAAATTTTACCGTGAATCCATCAGGACCTGGGCTCTTCTTTGTTGGGAGACTTTTAATTAACTTTTCTATTTCTGTATAGGTAATGGGCTTGTTTAAGTCAGTTATGTCATCTGGGGTTAGTTTTGGTAGGTCATACGTCTTAATAAATTTGTCCATTTCTTCTGCATTTTCATATTTTTTGGAATACAGTCTCTCATAGTAATCCCTGACAATTTTCTGTATTTCGTGGGAGTCGGTGGTTATGGATCCGTTGTCTTTCATAATCCATACTATGTTAGATTTTTCCTTTTCTTTTTGATGAGGTTAGCCAGAGGGGTGTCTATTTTATTAAACTTTTCAAAGAACCAGCTCTTAGTCTTATTAATTTTTTGAATTATCTCTTTAGATTCTAATTGAGATATTTCTCCCTTTATTTTTGTAATTTCCCTCAGTGTGTTCCATTTATGGTTGTTTTTTTTGTTGGATTTCTAGTTTCTTAAGCTGTGTCATTACGTCATTTATTTGGCTCATCTTTATTTTATTGATGAAGGCACTTAATGCTATAAACTTTCCTCTTAAAACTGCCTTTGCTGTATCCCATATGTTTTGGTGTGATGTGTTTTCATCATCATTTGATTGTAGGAATTTTATAAATTCCAATTTGATTTCATCAACAATACATGGGTCATTCAGTAGTGTATTATTCAGTCTCCTTGAGTTTGTAAAGTGTCTAGAATTATTCATGTTCTTGAGCTCCAATTTTATCCCATTATGATCTGATAAGGAACATGGGATAATTTCTATTTTCTTGTATTTGTTGAGGGAGTTGTTATGGACTAGCGTATGATCTATTTTAGAAAACGTACCATGTCAAGCTGAGAAGAATGTGTATTCCTCATCGTGTGGATGAAATATTCTGTATATATCTGTAAGATCCAGATGGTTTAGGGTGGAGATTAGATTTGATGTTTCTCTGTTGATTTTTTGTTTTGATGACCTGTCTCTTGACACAGGTGGGGTATTGAAGTCCCCCATTATTATTGATTCTGGTCCAATAAAGTTCTTTATATTCCATAAGGTTTGCCTTATAAAGCTAGGAGCTCCTATGTTTGGGACATAGATACTAAGGAGCGTTATTGATTCTTGATCGATTGTTCCTTGTATTAAAATGTAGTGACCATCCTTATCTCTTCTAATTAGTTTTGGAGTGAAATTTAATCTATCTGAAATTAAAATTGCAACACCTGCTTTCTTTTGTTCCCCCCCCTTCTAGGTATACATTTTTATAGCCCTTAACTCTCAGTTTATTCCAGTATTTGTAAGTTAGATGAGTTTCTTGAATACCACATATTGATGGTTTGTGTTTTTTCATCCAATTAGCCAATTTCTGTCTCTTAATTTGTGAGTTAAGACCATTTTCATTAATAGAGATTATTGAGGAGCATTTATTGTTATTGATTTATTTTTCATGTTTACTTTGGACCTTTCTTGTGTTGCACTCATCTCAGCTAACCAGTACTTTGATTTCCTTTGTAGGGTTATCTTAACTCTCCTGGATGTGGTAATTGATTTATTATCCTCTCCAGTGCTGGTTTGGTGGTTGCATATCATTTAAAAGCTTCAATGTCATATATTCCTCATGTATTATCAAAGATAATTTTGCTGGATATATTAGTCTAGGCTGGAGATTGTTTTTTCTTAATATTTGAATCACTTGTGCCCATTCCTTTCTAGCTTTCAATGTTGTTATGGAAAAGCCTGCAGTAATTTTTATTAGCTGTTTTTTATAAGTAATAAGGGGCTTCTGTCTTGCTGCTTGTAGAATGGCATCTGTGGTCTCTAATGACAGCATACGAGTGATGACATATCTCGAGGATGATCTATTTAAGTCAGCCTTCAAAGGAGTCCCGAAAGTCTCAGTGGTGTATATATCCATTTCCTGTGCTATCTTTGGGAAATTTTCCTTGAGGATATCATTTACTAGGTTGTGAAGGCCTCCAGTGATTCTTTCTTCTCGTTCAGGAATACCCATAATTCTTGTATTTCTTTTTTTCACTCTATCTGAGTTCTCTTGGAAATCTTTTTTTAAAACTTTTATCATTGACTCCATTTCTAATTGCTTGTGTTTCAGCTAGTTTATGTCATCTTCTGCCTCAGAGATCCTTTGCTCTGATTCATCCAGTCTTGAAGAGAAGGATTCTTTAGCCATGTTCAATTCTGATAATTTGGATTGAGTATCAAGCAAAGTGGCTTGATTTTTCTTAATAATTTCTAACTGGGATGACAGAACAGCTTCCAAATTAGAAATCTTTCTTTCAATTATCTCTAGTGTATTTGTAGTATTTGTCTTTATTTCTCTTAGCATACTTATAACCATGAGTCTGAGCTCCAAATCAGAGATCTCTAAGAATTGCGAGTCCTTGGAGTTATCTGTTGGGGGTCTATGATCTGTGGAGCCTTCAGCTCCATCCTGCCCCTTTGTGGTTTTTGTATGTTTACTTGATTTGCCCATAATGTGGTCTGGGAAATAGAATTTGTCTCTCCTGATTATTCAGAACTTCTTCCTCTGTTATTCCTTTGAAATTGGTGCTGAATCTCTTGTGCTTATTCAAACTTATGAGCTGGGTATATTCTCGGCTATTTGGTCTGAGTGGTTGACACTTTAGTCTACCAGCCCAACTCCAAGGGGGTAAGGGTTAGGGAGGCGATAGATTTTGTTTCTCTTCTGTGGGGTGAGAAAGGGAGGATCTGCTGATTGAAGAGGGGGAAAAAGGAAGTAGAGGACAGAGGCTAATAGAAATTACTGTCAAAATTAAAGTTAAGGTTAAGATTTAAGGGATAAATGATTATAACAATGACACATATATAGCTTAAGAAATAGAGAAGGAGAATAGCAAAAGGGAAGGGAGTAAAAGAAGAAAGAAGAAAAATAGGGAAGAAAAAGAGAAAAATAGAAAAGAAAGAAAGAAAAAGAAAGAAAGAAAAAATTTCACACATACACGTTCCCAAACACAAATAAAAACACTTGTAGTCAGATGCGGTGGTGCACACCTGCAATCTCAGTGGCTTGGGGGTTGGAGGCGGGAGGGACGCAAGCCCAAGTTCTGTGCAACCCAATTAGACCCTGCCTCAAAATGCAAAAAAAAAAAAAAGGGTCTCGGGGTGTAGCGCGGAGGTCCAGCACCTACCAAACAAGCAGGCACAGGACCCTGGGTTCAAACCCCCATACAACAACAACAACAACAACAACACAATAATAATAATAATAATAATAATAATAATAATAATAATAATAATATTAAATAAAAATTAAAAAAATAAAATAAAAATAAAAATAAATAAAATAAAATTCCAGGCCTCATGCATACACGCTCCCACATACATATAAAAACTCTTGTAGTCAGGTGCAGTGATGGACCCCCATAATCCCAGTGGCTTGGGGGATGGAGGCAGGAGGATCGCAAGCCCAAGATCTGTGCAACCCAGCAAGACCCTGTCTCAAAAAGCAAAAAATATGGGCTGGGGTCACAGTGTGTCAGTTCAGCTCCCACAAAGGAAGCAGGCTCAAGACCCTGGGTTCAAACCCCCGTTTAAAAAAAAAAAAAAAAAAACCCTTATATGTTCTTGCAGGTGGAATCTGAACTGAGGACACCCAGTTCAACCAGGTGGAGTCGATACTGCAGGATGCAGTGCTCCCTACAGAACTCAGGGTGGCAGTGTTTCCATACAATCTGAAATAACAGTTGGTCTTATTGGGTCGATATAGCAAAACGCTCCATAATATCCTGGATTTAATCGGGGCACTGAGTGCCCAAAGAGACTGTTCCACGAAATATTCTGTGACTATTGTATTGTTCGAGAGGCAGTGGAACCTGTGGGGTCTTCCCTGGAGTTCTCCCTGTCCCACGTAGATCGGGCACCAATTCCCCAAATCAGGGATTTCCTCCCCAAAACCTACAGCATGGGGGGGAATATGGCTGCTATCATGGAGTTTTTATTGCAGGGCTTTCCGCCCACTTGGGAGGACCATATTCTCTTGTGGGCGGGATGCTCTCCCACCGACCCAGAGGGAATCTGAAACAGATTTTGTCGTGTGCTGTGATTGTGCTCTGAACTGCTCTGCTTGTGGCTAATTGTGCCACTAGGCTCTGCTGAAAAGTAGCTGTCTGTCCCCGTGGGTCTCAGTCACCTCCACAAACCCCAGATTTCTTCACAGTACAGTGGGTTGACTTGGGCTCACCTCTCGTGTGTCTGGGATCCTGGTATATGTGTGCCCATATATCTGTGGAGATCGCATCTGTACACCTGAACCGCCACAACAGGAGGGATGGAGCCGCGTCTCAGCTCTAGAAGCTATCGCTGGCACCGGTTTCCCCGTTCGCTCCGCGGCTGCTACGGATGGCGATTATGTGTGCCACCTCAAACTGACTCACCTGGAATTTGTAGTTTGTGTCCCGCAGGCAGAGTGAGAGTGTGCTGCCAAGGTTGCACTCCGTGTTGGGTCCGGCCCTTGTGGGTGCATGTGCGTGAAGTCCCTTCCAAGTCTCCAGGATTCTATCCGCTGTCTGTGTGATGGTGAAATGGCGGCGGTCCCGCTGCTGACCACTGTGTAGCTCCTCCGAAGCCAAATCCTTGATTTCAGTGTATGCCTAGTTTCATTCTCTATCTCTCAAACTAAATTATCACTGTTTCTATTTATTCAATTTGAGTTTCAAACCCCTAATCGAGGCTTCCTATTACTCCAGAACAGAAAGCGTGTGTTATCTGTCCGCCATCTTGACTCAACTGGTAATTTGTGTTTTCTAATCTCTAACTCATTCTGCTGTGTGTCTCTACTGAATAGAAAGGCAGACACATGTTCTGAGCCTTCACCTTCCCCTCACTCTTCCTCACTCTGTCCTTGTAAACCTAGCTAAATACATATGTTAAATGCTTTCACAATGTGATTCTACTACATCTCTCAGGGAATTGATCAGAGTACATCCATTAATGGCTATCTCTTAGATCAAAGCGGTTAGTTCAGACTTAGCAATATGGAGGCTGTAGAGATGGTCATGGTGGCGAAGGTACAGCCATTATGTCCCCAGTTTTATATGCTCTATTTTGACAATCATGTTGTCTTTTCTACAGTGAATTGAAGAACGAAGGTGCTTCTCCTTATTTGATGTTAATTAGGCTACGGAAATGAACTGGCTGGATGAAGATCTGACTGAGAAAAACTATGTGGATCATATTTATTCCTGGAAATACAGTCTAAGCTTCCATGTTTAAATGACAAAATGACAGCATTTAAATGGATTTATTATACATCAATAGCCTTACAGGAAGATGACATTCCAGAGAGCCAAACAAATTGTACTTGAGGGAAGGACCGTTTTCTTCAAAATTTACTATGTAGGCAAAGAAACCAGGTACTTTGCTGTGATGGAAGGTGAATTCTGTTTTAAACTTTAAAAAGAAAACCTGAATCTTATTTTCAGATTTTTGATAAAGGAATTCTTTGGAGGTTGTCAGCTTTGACCTTTTGATGTGGTTTTTATGTGTAAAAGTAGAAGAAAAAGTATATATAAGCATGAATAAATGATATATTATAAAGTTAACATTTAGATAGTAAGAAATATCTTACCGTGATGTAAATTTCATCTCCTGACTATTGTTAGTGGGAGAGCTGTTTTCTTCTGAATTATAGGGCAGAGAAAGGAGTAGATTTTTCAACCTAATTCTCCAAACCACACTGTCCTCCAAAATCGAGAATCATGGCTGCCTGCCACACCTAGAAAGCTGCTGTTCTTTAGTTGTTCTAGGATGAAAAAAATTGGTTGTTAGAGGCCAACTACACATATAAACACATAGGGTTGCACATGGTGCACTCTGCCTTTGTGACTGATTTTTTTCTTCTTGATATTCATTAATGTTATCTAAGTAAAATAATTATGGGTGAGGAGAGAACATAATGCTGCTAACACATCCATAAAAATGTATCTTACAGATTCAAATGAACAGTGGCTGCTGTCTGCAGCCAGGACAGATCTGAATTCATGATGTGGAATGATATGTCTGGTGTTTTTATGACAGTGTGCTTATCTTTTGATGCATGCCTTCATTACTGATGGAGTTTGTGATTGGTGCAGATGAAACCAAACTGACTCAGAAATGGAAACATGCTGATACCCAGGATATTAGAACTCACATTAGTTAAATGAATGAAGGGAGACCTTAGTCACCCTAAAGGAGAATTTTCTGTAGTCCTTTGGTCATCCTTTGGTATATAACTCTAAACATTTTCTCAGGAAAGTTGTTTTCCAGCTTTTTGAGGTGGAATGTGAAATATCAGTATTATCTATTAAATATTTAAAGGTATGTACAAGTGAGTTGAAATGTTGTATTTATAAATTCATCCAAGTACTGTAATCCTTGAAATGTTGCATAGCTCTATGAACGTTTCATGCTTCATGGTGTCCTTGTAAACATTTTTATTGCACACTAGTTTTTAAGGTGTAGTTATCTAATAATGTTTAGGGTAGTGTTATCCTATGCCAGAAAAATTCTAAGAACTTTATATTATTTTTATCTTCCCCAAGCCCTCAGAAGCAAGTCACATTATTATCTCCATTTTATAGAGGAAAAGATATGGGACATAGGTAAATAGTTCACCCAACCACTAACTGGAAAAAGATTTGAGTCTTTTGGCTTGGCTATTTATATTCATTTGACTTGCTCCCTTGGTGGCCTGAGATATTTCTCAGCTGTAGAAATGCCTCTGTTCTTGCTACTTTAACAAATGCACAACTTCCTTGATGGCTGTCTGCATTATCCTGCAAATGACAGAAACAATCGGCATTTTTTTGAAATGAGATTGCCTTTCACTTGTTAGACTTCCACTGTGGGAACTTAGTTTAGACAAATTTCTCTGCCAAGAATCTGCTTATTTTACATTTATTATTTAAGACATTATGCCATACTGAGGAATTTCTTTGTAATAAGTTTTCAGGCATATTCCTAAGGAAACGGGTGTCATGAATTTTGCTTTAAAGCATTTGCAGTACAGTAAGAATCTGTCTTTCACTTGGAGGTCACCTAGGTGCTTGTCATACCTCACTCATCGTACTGGATTACAGTAAATTTGAGATTTTGGAGTGATCTCCTTTAACTGACTTAATAATTTTGATTTTCATTAGAATAATTTATTCTCAAGTCAAAGACACTTGAATTTTATTCTGGTTTTACTCTACTATTTTAAATATGAAGTACAGTTGAACATAGTACAGATGAAGTCTACTCATTAAGTCTGCAGGTTCACACTGGAAAAGACTTCAGGTTTCCTGAAAATAACTATAAGCCACTAGAGAGACTAAAGAGATCCAAACCCTTCAAATATAAATGTATCTTTTAGTAGGATATATTTCCTATATCCTTATTGTTTCTGCTTTTATCATTTCCAGTGTTTGTGGAAATAAACATTTCTGAGTGATACAACAAGAGATTACAATGAGGAATGAAATTTATTCATCTAAAAGTAGAACAACACAGGAAATACAGGAAAAGAAACAGTATAGTTTAAATAAATGCATTTTCCTAATTAGACTAACAATACATTGGCTAGGAATGAGACTGGAGTTTCTCTTCAGGTGCCAGGAACAGGGCCTTTGGGTCCATGAACCCTATAATAAAGACACAGATAGCGAAGGTAAGTGAGAGCAAGGAAGATTTTACTGGGAGGATAGACAGAGCCTCCATATGAACAGAGGGGTCCCTGACTGGGTGGCCAAGCTGAGGCTGTTGTTTAGTGGTTTTTATGTCCCTTTCTTTGGGCTGGACTTTTTGAGCTAGTTTCAGTAGATGGGTCTTCAGTTAGGGGCACGTGTCTGTTGGCCCAATAGAGTTAAAGGGCAATTGCTCCTGTTGTTTCTGCCTGGAGATTGATTAGCTCACTGACTACTGGCCAGGTCATGAGAATTGTTTTACTTAGAAGAGCGGGGCTTGATCTGTTGACTGTTGACCAAGTCATTATCTGTCTCCTTTGAAAAATGGGACTCAGGACAATGAAACTCATATGGTTTGCCCAAAGCTGAGGTGACCTAATTGGTTGCTTGTTACCTATCTTGCCTCAGGAGTTCTCTGCTTCCAGGCCCCATTTCCCTGAACCTGCCTGAAATTTACTAACTCATATCAAATGTCAGAAGGAGACCAGGTTCTCATTGTGGATCAGACCATCTACTGCTCATATGCAAATTTAAACTGAAACTGAAGAAAATTCAGGTGTACAAGAGCCAAGGTATCATCTTGAGTATACTACCTGAGTTCAGAGACCACCTCAAAAACAGTGTGGTGCATTGGACATGAATGATAGAAGACCAGATGACTTGTGGCATAACATCAAAGATATCATTCATGAGGAAAGCAAATGGTTATTGAAAAGACAGAAAAAAAGAAAAGACCAAATTACATGTCAAAAGAGACTCTGAAACTTTCTCTTCAACATTGAGCAGCTAAAGTAAAAGGAAGACATGCTGAAGTTAAGGAACTAAAGAGAAGATTTCAAAAGGCAGCTTGAAAAGACAAAATTAAATATTTTAATAACATGTGCAAAGAGCTGGAGACAGAAAACCAAAAGGGAAGACCATGCTCTCTTTCTCAAACTTAAAGAATTGAAAAGAAATTCAAGGCTTGAGTGGCACTAGTGAAAGATTCTACAGAGAAAATAGTAAAGGATGCAGGAAATATCAAAAGAAGGTGGAAGAAATACACAGAGTTATTATACCAAAAAGAATTTGTGAATGACCAACCATTTCAAGTGGTTGCATATGATGAGGAACCAATGGTACTGAAGGACAAAGTAGAAGCTGCCTTGAAGGAATTGGCAAGACACAAGCCTCCAGGAATTTATGAAATAGCAATAGAGATGTTTCAACAAACAGATGCAGCACTAGAGGTGCTAACATGTTTATGCCAAGGGATTTGGAAAATAGCTACCTGGCCAACTGTCTGGAAGAGATCCATATTTGTGCCTATTCCCAAAAAAGGGGATCCAACTGAATGTGGAAACTATTGAACAATATCATTAATATCATACAGAAGCAAAATTTTACTAAAGATCATTTAAAAGCAACTGTAGCACTATATAGAGAGGGAACTGCTGGAAAATCAAGCTGGATTCAGAAGAGGGAAGAGAGCCAGGAACATCATGGCTGATGTCAGATGGATATTAGCCGAAAGCAGAGAATATCAGAAAGATGTCTATCTATGCTTTATTGACTATGCAAAAGTATTTGAGCATGTGGATCATAACAAATTATAGATAACACTTTGAAGAACGGGAATACCAGAGCACCTAATTGCAGTCATGAGGAATCTGTACATGGAGTATGCTGCAGTTGTTCAAACAGAACAAGAAAATGCTGCCTAATTTAAAGTTGAGAAAAGTGTTCATCAGGGCTGTATCCTTTCACCATCTCTCTTCAATTTCTGTGCTGAGCAAATCTGAGAAGCTGGACTTTATGAAGAAGAACGCAGCATCAGGATTAGAGGAAGACTCATTAATAACCTGTGTTATGCAGATGACACAACCCTGCTTGCTGAAAGTGAAGGGGATTTGAAACATTTACTGATGAAGATCAAAGAACATAGTCTTCAGTATCGATTGTGACTCAACATCAACAAAACAAAAATTCTTACAACTGGGTCAGTATGAACCTTCACAATAAATGGAGCAAAGATTGAGGTTGTCCAAGATTTTGCTTTACTTGGTTCCAAAATCACCATGCATGAAAGCAGCAGTCCAGAAGCCAAAAGACAAATTGCTTTGGGAAAAGCTATAGCAAAAGATCTCTTTAAAGTATTGAAAAGTAAAAATGTCACATTGAAGATGAAGGTGTGTCTGATTCATGCCATGTTATTTTCATTTGTATTATATGGTTATGAATGCTGGACACTGAACAAGGGAGACAGGAGAAGAATTGATCCTTTTGAATTATGATGCTGGAGATAAATATTGAATATACTGCAGACTGTCAAAAGAAGCAACAGATCTGTCCTAATGGAAGTGCAATTAGAATGCTCCTTCTGCAAGCATGGCTAGACTGCATCTTATGTATTTTGGACATGCAGTCAGGAGGAACTAATCCCTGGAGAAGGACACCATGTTTGGGAGAGTGGCAGGTCAACAACAACCAAAAAGGAAGACCTCAACTAGCTGGATCGACACTGTCTCTGCAACAATGGGCTTAAACATAAATAAAGCTCATGTGCCTGGCACAGAATTGGGGAATGTTTTGTTCTGCTGTACATAGGGTCACTATGACTTGGATTCGACTGGACAGCACCTAACAACATTAACAACAACAACATTTCCCACCTTTTAGAGAAGGAGGCTCTGATTGCTGTGTGAGGGTACAAGATGAGGACTACTGGGACTTCTTCAAGCTTTTAGGGGCAGCAGTCAGGGCTCCTCCAGAGGAGTTGATCTTGGTGGCCACAGAAGATAGATCTTATCATTGGATGCTTTATTTTCATAACCATTTGTCATTTGATGGATTCTAAGTGAGAGGAAACAAATTAAAACAACTATGTAGTAGACAAAGTGCAGATACTAGCATTCTGATGACCATGATTAATATTATGGCCCATTTTTGCCAGGAAAATCCAGAAGGCCATCTTGAGATCATCTTACTAAGAGGAGGTGTGGTGCCTGACATACTCTAAATTTGGTTTTATAAGTCATATAAAGTAGAATTTTGTTGTTGTTGTTAGGTGCCATCCAGTTGTTTTTGACTCATAGTGACTCTTTGCACAACAGAACAAAATACTACCGGACACTGTGTGCCTGGCACTCTGTCTGACAGTGCTTCTCTGCTATTCATAGGGTTTTTGATGACTGATTATATTGGGAGTGAGTGTCCATGTTCTTATCCCAAGCTTGCAACACCCAATATTCCCAGGTGGTCTCCCATCCAAGGACTAACCAAACCTGACCCAGTTTAGCTTCCAAGATCAGACCCCTGGCTGGTATGGCTATAGACATAAAGTAGAAACAACATTAGCAATATTGTTAGAAATATGTGTTCATTATTTGCAAGGTTACAGCTATTGATAGGCTTACAAAAGAGACCTCTCTGCATAAGAAGTCAAGATGTCCTTTGTTCTTGCTTGAGGAAAACCCAGGTCCTTTAACAGTTTATAGGTGTAAGCATCTTTATCATTGAGATGTTTTTGAGGCTGTAGAGGACCAGAAGGAGAAAGTGTTATTAAGAATGTTCCCGGAGTTCTACTGGAATAGGTGAGCTCAAGAGGAGCTGACCAGGCTCTTTTATCTGGAAGAACTTGAGTTAATAGAAACTTTTGTTTTTAAGTCTTAGTAATACATAGTCTGTTGGCCATGTGTGACTCATATACCTTATTATTAGGAAGCAGCTTAAGGAGAGGAGTCCTTTAGTTTGGGGTATTTCCATCAGTACTCGTCCTTGTATGACCATACTTGAAAGGTGTTCTCGGTAATTGATGCAGGCAGAGAACAAAGCCCTCAGGATTTGGAAAGAGATTAACCTTTGTACCTGCCCTGTCAGGAGTCACCAGTAAGCCTCTTGATGCCTGGCTGTAGTTGTTTGAGGTGGGCCTTACCAGCAGACCTTGGCAGCTGTTAGTCCTAGAGGGCTGCCATTATAGGAGCTGAATGAAGGCCTGTCCTCCCTTCAGAGGGATGGATTTCACAGCTTATGGTGGATTCTCTTTTGTACAGGTGGCAAAACCCTATTTAGGACTCAAAGGGTAGTCCTCTTTTTCAGTGCCTTGTTTGTTTATGGCAATGGCTGGCTTTGGCCCCTGTAAAATCCTTTCTTCTGCCTGGGGGTTTCTCTGAAGGGGGAGGTTTTAATTTCTGGGGAAATATAATATCTCCCAGGATTATAGCTTATCAGCTGGGCTTGTCCTTTCCATCTGTAATCATCTCCCAGACCCTTTGAGCTTTTTGTTACTCATGTTGTTGAAAATCCCAACAACACTCACTTATTTATAAGCCATTTTTGGTACCATGTAAATAGAGAACTCGAGCATTCATGTAGGTAATGCATATTTTTAAAAGTTTGTCCATGTATCTAAAAGGAAAAACTGAAGGGAGAGATGGGCAAGTCACACAGTGGTGGAAGAGTCATTAGGAACTGAAGCAAAGTTACACATTTGGAAGAAGGAATACAGGGAGCTCATGGAGAAAGTGTCCTTTGAAAATAGAGGGGTCTCTCTTATCTTCTACTTAGTTACCAAGAGCTAAGTATCATCATTTCAGGAGAACTGAGGCCTGAATGATGGATTGTTATTTACTCAGCTGGCAGGAACTGTCTCATTCATTTGGAAGAACTAAGGCCTGGATGCTTATTTCTCATTATTTCCAAGGAACCAAGGTCCAAATCTTATGTATTTTCTCTCTTAGTTTTATCCCTGATTAGTATTATTATAATTGCCTCTTTTGGGTACGACATGTGTCTTTCTTCCTGCAAGGACCTGGACAGACCTAAACTGTTCAGAGAGGGAAGACTCAAAAGAAGGAATTGCAGTTTTGGGACACAATGAGTTGGAAGCTTAATATCTCTAAGGGCGACTATAAAAATTTCCTTTGGACTTATTGGGTACCTTGTATAGCTGGAGGGTCTTAAACACAGGACCCATCATTTGGACCTAGTATTACCCTAGATTTGGAATAGAGAACAAGGTGGTTATATAGTAACAGATAAATCCTGGTACAGGTGAAACAGGCATTTTAGAAGTAAATGATCTCATTAAGTAAGGTGAGAAATAACTCAAATGAAGTAAGACATTATAGAAGGTCAAGAGGTGACCTCTAAGGAAAGCTCTGAGAAAGGTAAGTAACAACTAAGAAAATACCAAATTGTATTCTTGTTCCCAGAATAAGAAAGTAAGTAAGGTCTTATAGTCTGGAGTCGAGGTGTATATACTGCAAGAAAACAGTAAGCTTAAAAGAGGAAAAAAGTATCCTGTGCAATTAGAAATTGGATCAAATGTTATCTTAGTGTCCCAAGACTGGTGTTTTAGATCCCAAGAGTTTCAGAGTTTGTGTCCCCAGAGGGAAAGCAATTTTTCCCAGAGCTACCAATGTGTTGAAAGGGAGTGACCTTTGAAAGATGGCCAGTCCTTTAGGCTTTGGTCATGTCCCAGTAAAAATCTAATTTGGGGGAATGACAGGGATAGTCATTTTTAAAGACTGAAATTTCAGTGCCCCTTTTCAAGTTGCAGTGAGTTTTCTTTTATCTAGAACATCTGTTTAAATTGGTCACATCTTTTTGACATTAGAGAGAACTCTTACTTTTTGACATTTTTGTTAAGCTGTGAGTCAGGTATAAAAATTTAAGAGTCCTTAGATTTAGTTGGAAATGGTATTATTATTCATATTTTCCTGAGGGGGGCACCCTTTGCCATCTAAAAATTTGTATTGCCGCCAGGTTTGTGTACAGAAGAAGATCAAATGCTTCCATTTTAAAGCCTGGGGGTCAAATTGGTTCCAGTGTTTTCTTTCCTCCCCCTGTGGGTGTCCGCTCTGGGGTTTGAGAAGAAGTTTCCCATTGAAATGACGAAGAGGTCTTAGGACCTCTTGAGTTCCTTCTCCCTGAGAGGGGGTCTCCTGGGCTGCCAGGTAGAAGGAAGTTCCTTCTCCCTGGGAGGGCATCCCTTCCTCTGCTAGGTAGAAGGAGGGGTACCACAGGGTACCAGCCAGACTCATTCCCATTCTGTTGGCGTGGTGGGACTTGGCTTAGCTTGGCTCAGCCATTCAGCCACCATGGACAAAGCAAGGAGGTCTCCTGGTCATTGCCTAGCCTTATGAGGGAGACCTTGAAGACACCTCTGAGAATGTACTCCTCAGACGGGTTTTGGGAACACTCTGATTTTGTCATGCTTAATGCTTAGCCAATTGTAATATTTTAAAATTTTGTTTCTTTTGAAGATCTCAGAAAAGATTCTTTTAAAGCATTGTAAAGTTAAGGAAAGGCTGGGATTTAGCTCAGTTGGTAGAGTGTCGCTCTGCAGTCTCTGAGGTCCCAAGTTTGATTCCCAGCACTGCAAAAAGGGGAGAAGGACATGACAATTCACTCCTGAGGCAATCCTGAAACAATCAACCATTGAAAACCCTATGAGGGTCGCTATGAGTCGGACCCTACTCCTGACACCTAACAACAACAACAACAAAGTTAAAAGTTTTAGTTAACTTAAGGAGCCTTTGCTGATGTCCAAATGGCCCATAAAGACAAGATGGTTGTTGGACCTGCCAGAGAACATCTGTCAAGGACACTGAGATTGTACAGCCATTTGCGGTGGCCTTGAGTGGCATAGCTAGTCTTTGCTCCTAAGTCTGTGTTGAAGAAGTAATACCTCAGGAGGCCACAGCAGCCATGGGACTCCATGTGAGACGCCACAGCAAACAAAGTGTCCCCAGTTCTAAAAGGAACCTGGGGTCCTTTTGAAAGGGGACTTAGGGAAAGATTAGGCTCTTGCAGGCAAATGGCATGGGCCCTGCAAAAATCCAGGAGGTCAAAATCATATGAGGGGAGGCAAAAACAGTACCAAGAGGGTCTTACAATCCTATTGAGAATTCTCCTAAGAACTGTCTTTCTTTTTAAATAGCAGCATGGACATGGAGAACTAGAAAGGCATAATTGGTTTGTGTAAATGTTAACCCTCTTTTTTCTTGCCTAGCTATAAAGCCCTAGTAAGAGCAGTTAATTTTACCACTTTAGCATTTGTTCCTGCAGGAAAGGGGCCACTTTTGGTTATTGCTGTCAGGGTAACCACTATATAACCCACTCTTCGAGATCCATTCTCCATGGAGTTGCTGGTGGTTGAAGGAGTCAAGTTAGGATTCCCTAAAGCTTATCAGTTAAGTCTTTCTTCTAGCAAAAGTTTGGGAAATAATTTACAGATAATCATGCTTGAGTTCTGCTTGTTTCTCTGGCAGGCATGTGGCAGGATTCGAAGCTGAACAAGTCCAAAGCTGGATAACTGGCCTTTCTGAGAGCAATGCTTGATACCTAAGGGGAGGGTACTTAGAGAGCCTGGGGTAGCTTTTGTAATTTCAAATTTTTGTCACATCGTAAGATGTGCGAACAATGAAGTCTCTGCCCCAAATAAGTTTTGAGGTATCAGGAATCAAGAGTGCCCCTGCTGTTCTGTCATTAGCCCTAAGGAGCGAAGCGTCCTTTGGCCACTGTTTCCATTTCTCTGCTTTGGCTATTGGCTGGGGGGCAGTTCCCTGAATTTGGATCAGGACTTTCAGGGCAGAACCTGCCAGTTCAGACACAAACAAATGCAAGAGCTGCCCAGTAGGCAGACTCAGTGCCGAAGCCTTAAGGTGTTTGGAAGCAACTTCTGTTGCAGGTATCCATGTATGCGGAGAGCAATATTTCTGAGTTTACCTGAGCAGTATATACAAACGGCAAGTCTTTTATCCATAACTGAGGATCCAAATTTTATGAAACCCAGTAATTCTCAGAAAGCCTGAGTTGCTTGAGAGTTTGGAGAGGGATAGGAGAGAATGAGTTAGGTTCTAAGATACAGAAATCAAGGAGCTCCAGCTGTTCTTGTGTGGACAGCGGTAGCCTAATTGAGGTTTTGCTCAGCCCCGTGGGTCACTCCAGCCTGGCTGGAGTTCTCAGGACCACTATCTGCTTGCTCCATCCATCCTCGGAACCCTCA
This sequence comes from Pedetes capensis, assembly GCA_007922755.1. NCBI lineage: Eukaryota > Metazoa > Chordata > Mammalia > Rodentia > Pedetidae > Pedetes > Pedetes capensis. The sequence continues at coordinate 60,442 of VMDO01004356.1, forward strand.
GGAAAGAAGGAAGAACAGGAGGAAACGGGATGGGAGAGAGCCCATCATTCTTTTGGGAGACCAGAGGGAATTGAACAATCTTTTCCCCAGCAAAGCCTTACTTAGAGTCTTAAGGTTGGTGGCCTGCGCTTATCACCTTTAGGGCCGACAGGTTCCCAGTGCTTCTAAGACAAGCAAATAAAATCAGGTGTTCCTCCCTGAAGGGCTGAGGGAGTTGCCCACAGGAGGCCTTTAGGTCACACCAGGGTGTGTCCCAGCAAGAGACCCTTGGTTGCCTTCAGACCTTAGTGGATTTCTGCAGAAATCCTCATATGAAGGAAAAGAACTGAAAAGAAGCTCAGTAAAGAAATGTACCAGCAGAGGAATGCTACGGAGAACTAGAGAGGAGGTGCTGTGGAGAGGTAGCCACGCATCTCGCTTACCTTGGCTTTGTTCCTAAGCACCAGCCGGAAGATTTACAGCCTGTTGCTGCAAAGGTACGGTTGATCTGGTCCTTGGCTTTCTATAATGAACAGGAATTTTGAAAACAGGCCACAGAGAGAGTGAAACAAAGGTGAAGATCTCATCAGATGCAGCTGGCGTTTCAGAGGGAAAACGTGAGCAGTTAGGGAGAAATGCATGAGTGAAGTTTTTGTGAGTGGCCATACGTCACGGTGTCTCAGGTTCGAGGTGTGCTGCTTATAAAGGCTTGTTGTTGTTGGGTGCTGTGGAGTTGGTATCCGACTCATAGCGACCCAACATACAACAGGGAAAACACTATTGTCTGTGCTTCTCTGCTGTTCATAGGGTTTTCAATGGTGGCTTGTTTTTTGGGAGTGGGTTGCCAGGTCCTTCTCCCAAGCCTACAGCACCTGGTGTTCCCAGGTGGTCTCCCTTCTAAGTACTAACCAGGCCTGACCCTGCTTAGCTTCCGAGATCTGATGGGATCAGATGCCACAGGGCTATGGCTGCAGGCCTATAAAGGCTTCCTCCCCCAGCTTTTGCCCTGGAGTTGTGGGGCCTTCACAGGGTCTCAGTTTTCTTTCTCATCCTGCTGGGGTGAGAAAATGGCCCTCGGGAGTCAGGGAATCTTGCCTTATGAGACGCCCCCTGGCTTGGGGTCTGGATTGAATGTCTCTTCTGACCCAGGGATGGGGTTTGTGAGCCTAGGGGAAAACTTACCTTAGACATCCTTACAGGACATGCCTAAATCTAAGGAACTTTAGCTAGAACAAGAAAGGCAGGGAGAGGGAGAAATAGGGGTGCTTTTCATCTGGTTGGGCTAAAGGTACTTCCTGGTCAGAAAAGTCAGGCCTTTGGATTTGCACCAGAGGGTTGCTCTGCTCATCAGCCTGCAGTTGCTTCAAATCTCCAAGCCAGGTTTTCCTGAGTGACTAGAAAAGAAAAAGGGAGAAAGCACAGGAGTCAGGAGTAAGGGAATTAGGCGACACGGGGAGGAAGACAAGCTGACAGAGCAGAGGGGCAGGGAGGGTAGGTAGAGAGACTTACCGACTCTGCTTCGGTTTCCCTCATGTTCCTTTGTGGTTGCCAAGAACGAGACCACAGTTTCTCCTCAGGTGCCAGGGGCTGGGCCCTGAGGCCACAGAGCTGGGAATCATCACACAGATAGCCAAAGCGGGTGAGAGCAAGGAAGATTTTATTGAGAGGATAGACAAAGCTTCCATATGGGGTAGCTGAGGTGGGGCTGTTGTCTAGGGGGGTTTATGTCCCTTTCTTTGGGCTGGACTTTTTGAGCTAGCTTCAGTAGATGGGTCCTCAGCTAGGGGCACCTGTCTATTGGCCCAACAGAGTTAAAGCGCAGTTGCTCCTGTTGCTTCTGCCTGGAGATTGATTAGCTTGCTGACTGCTGGCCAGGTCATGGGACTTATTTTTCTTAGAAGAAGGGGACTTGATCTGGTGATGGTTGACCAGATTATTATCTGTCTCTTGTAAAAATGGAACTCAGGACAAGGAAACTCATGTGGTTTTACTGAAGCTTATGTGACCTACTAGGCTGCTTGGTGACTTGCCTCAGCCATTTCCTTTTCTGGGACCCATTTCCTTGAACCTGGCTGAAAGTTACTAACTCCTATTAGGAGTGTTTGAGGTAAACCATGAATCTATACAAGAAATCTGGGAAGGAAAAGAAACTTAGCTCTCCTTTGATTGTATGGAGTTACTATCATTCCCCCATATGTCTGTCAGCTTGTGCTATGTGGATTTGCATGTTACTGTGATGCTGAATGCTATGCCAAGGGCTTGTTAGACACCAGCAGGGCCACCTACAGTGGACAGGTTACAGCTGTGCTTCCAGACTGAAGCAGCAGCCCATTCCTGAAACAATCAGCTATTGAAAACCCTGGGAATAGCAGAGAAACACTGTGAAAAATAGTGCCAGAAAATGAGACCCCCACCTCCAGGCTGGAAGCCATTCAAGAAAGGACTGGGGAAGAGTTGCCTGCTCAAAGCAGAGTCAACCTTAATGATAGGAATGGTGTAAAGCCCCTGGGACCTCCTTTTGCTGATGTTGTTGTTGTTGTTGTTAGGTGCCATCGAGTCGGTATCCAACTCATAGCGACCCTCATAGGGTCTTCAATGGCTGACTGTTTTTCGGGATTGCCTTGGGAGTGGATTGCCAGGCCCTTCTCCCATTTTTGTGGTGCTGGGAATTGAACTCAGGACCTCAGAGACTGCAGCACAGTGCTCTACCAACTGAGATAAATCCCAGCCCCTTTGCTGATGTGGCATCACTCCATATGAAAAGAAATATAGTGGCTGCAACATTGGGCTCAAACATAAAACTATCTTGTACGTGGCACAGTGTTGGATAGTGTTTCCTTGTGTTGTACATAGGCTCGCTATGAGTCAACCCAACTCCAAGGCACCTAATAACAATAACAATTAAACTGAAAGCCTGTGCTTCTGGAAGGGTGATGGAGGAAAAACTGCTCCTGATGGTTCCCTTAAATGGTCTTGTTTTGATAAACTGCCCCGTGATAGCCTAGGGCCTTCATAAAAAACAGCTCTTGGGAGTCAGGGAGGAGAAATGGCCGAGGTTATTCTGGTTGTTCCTGCACGTGAGCCTGGTGGTATGTATCCCCCTCCAATGTGTTAACTAGCCTGACTCTGATTGCTCTTTCTGGGTTACTTTCTAACCAGAGTGAATGAGCACGGTGTGGTTTCAAACACATCAGATGAAACCTTCTGCTGTAAATTTGTAGCTGCTCTCCCCAGGTCCCAACCATTTGGTAAAGAAGAGTATTTCATCTGTCAGAGACTTACAAAACTTATTCAAAGCCATTCTAATTACAAAAATCTGACACCTATCACAAAACTGTTCTAGGACCTATAAAGCTTTAGGCAAATCATAGTGTGTTGGGTTCCTAAGCCATAATGCAAGTTGCTTAAATGCATTTCTAACAGAACAGCAATGACCATGCTCTTATAGTTAAATCTTCCTCCAGAAATACCAATCCATATTAGAATTGAGGTTCTCCTTGGTACATAGAACTATGAATAATGCACCATACCTTGCATACAGTTTTAAAAACAAAAATCCTATGGACATGGAATTTCAGATTCTCTTTTACTTTATTCTCAATATGAGGCATGCTATGACTTTTAAAAATCCTATAAAACTATTAGGGCAAGCAAGCCCCTGATGATTTATCTTGAATTATTTATGACAAATCCAGTAGCAAAAGGTTCTGCCTGTGTGGAACAGTTTATGGCTACTGGGAAGAAAAGTTGAAAGAAAGGTGCCAAGGATGTATTTGCTTGCACTGGGGGAGTTATCTTTAAAATAAAAACTCATCATTATCTTGGCAAAGCCCAGCTGAGTAGCATATGGAGGGAGAGCCACTCTGGGGAAAAGGCAGCTTATGCAAATGAACATTTTAAAGGAAGCTGTACAGCTATGGTTTTCGATTGGCCTTGAACACCAGGCTTTTACCAGCCTGTGGCCAAGGGAGATCCCAACAGCTGCACAGCCTTTTGTTATGGAAAAGAAGTGTAAGATATGGAGGTGCTTACATACCATAGAACATTTCCACATGTTAATCACTCATTTTAATAAGTGTATCATTCAAAATTATTATAAAATCTCACTTGCTTGTCCAGTCTTTAAATGATTAATGAGAAAGCTTAGAAAAAGAAATAAAAATCATTTGGCTGGATCCAAATCATGTCTTATCTCCTAGCTCTGAATGGCTTTCATTTTTAATGTGATACTGATATAATGCTCCCCATTTGCCACATATCCAACTTTAGTACAGACATTGCATTGATTGCACAAAATAATTGATAAAAATGCATCTTTATTTGAAAAGTGTGCAGCCACAATCACTGAATACAGTTCTCAGCCATCGTATTCAAATCCAGACACCACAAAATCATTGGATGCTATGATTTCTGAAGCCACTAGAACTTTGGTACAACAAAGTAATGACCTAACAATGTTTGTCAGGAACCACAGTCTATTCAAGGGTGAATAGAATAAAAACCTCCCTATTCAAAGTTTTAAGTTACATTCAAAGGAGACACAACAAGAGATCTGTGTAGCAGACAAAACAAACATGCTCAGCTTAACAATGAAGATCACATTATTTAGAGGTAAACTGTTGGGATATAGTGAGTACTTCAGAACATTGTCTGCTTTTTAACACATTGACTAAAGCAGGATAATTTATTTTTCTTAATTTCAAATACAATCAGATTTTTTTTTTTTACAAAGCTATGAACACAAACGCCCCATTTGTACAGAGGATCTTGACCAAGTTGTAACATACTATCAAGATTCTAATTGGTTTCCTTGAAAGAAATACAAGATGACACACAGATTGAAATAGAGCTCATATATTTTCAATAGTGACATATATTAAACATTTTCAATCAAATACAGTGACCTCAAGGAGACCAACTCATTTGTAATCTCCAATGCCTATATTAAAATTAGTGCATTATTCCTTTTATGCTTTTTCCCACAAATGCTTCAAATTATGACTGTGGTGTTTTATTCGTTTTTAGCTTGTGATCATAGTGTCTGTTTAGGAAAAAAGACACAAAATTTACAAGCTGCTTTCTTTTATGTGTTTTCCTTTTAGCCTGACGTGAACCCTATGAGGCACTCAAGGTTGATTAAGCCCCAGAGGAGGAGAAACCACAAAAGTATTTAATGACATATCTGTGGTACCCACATTGTTCTTTCTGGCCACTTTCCTTTCTACAACACTAGGCTACCTCTAAAAGAGCATTTGGGGCCAAAAATCACCTGGGGAAAAAAATAAGGAAAAGCAAATATGATTACCTTGCTGGACAGTGTTTTGAGGTGCTAACAGCAGCCACTGGTTAAATAAGGGACCCGTTTGAGGTCAGATGTGGTGGCGCTTACAGAACTTGCTAATGATCCTTAAAGACTAAGTAAACTGAGGGACATTAGCCAGAACTTCTGTGACATTCTAGAATGGAAAATAAACCAGGAAATTAAATTTAAAACATTCAATCCAAAAACAAGTCCTTTGTATATATTTCCCCAAAGATGACATCGTTTTAAATAGTCCCAGAATTTGGGTGCTAATGTTTTGTTTGTTTATTTTGCTAATCATTTTCTCTTCATATATAAAGTTAGAAAATATCTCAATCACAGATTTTTGGTACAAAGAACACAGCAGAAAAGCATTTTTAGGATGCTACTCCTTGAAAAAATTAACAAAGTACAATTTGTGAGAATTGGATTCACAATAGAGTAAATAAAATGTTTCTAAGTGTCCCAAACTTTGACAACAAAAATGAAATATCTGGTGTTCAAATATTTTTACTATATTTGATCTTTACATAGTTTTATCATTGTAATTCTAAGGACATAAATTCTGCCCGGTGGATAAAAATGGTGAATAAATATTTTCAATGGAACATGCTAGAAAAACTCGAAGCCTTTTTTTTTTTCCGATGTAGAAATCAACATACGGCCTTTCCCATGTCATGTTATATTGAAGAATATGATTTAGCCAAGCTTTTATTACTTCTCACTGTAGTTCTTATGTGACAATGTCATTATGGGTGGGTCTCTACCCCCAAATTAGAAGGCAATAATTTTATAAAATATTCTATATATCCAACACTAATTTTGATTAGTTCTACATTATGAAATAAGCAACTTAATGGATTTATAAAGCTTTGAAACAATGCTCCTCTCAGATAATATTCTATATCCCTTCCCATATTTAAGAGCTTAACATTCTCTACAGAAATAAGATGATCTCACTTTGGTCAAAGATCAAGAAAAAAATATAGCTTATGGTTCATTGTTAGACAACCTTTTCAAATATAGATAGCATCTTTAAAAATGATACAACTTTCTCTAAAATATGAAACAAACTAGACTTCTTTTAATGTTGTAAAATTTGGTAGTAGTGGGTCAAAGACAAGTCTTCTATCACTTTGGCTAACATCAGCTCTCAAATCTCCTTTTTAAAGAGTTATTACATATCTTAGCAAACCAGATCCTTGGAATATTATTTCCTTATAGTGTGAGTTTTAAAATCTTTTACAGATGACAATTTTTGTTCAAATTTTTGGTGTGAAACATGAAGAGGAAGATAAACAGAGACACAGAACAGAAAATAACCTTGTTTCATGGACACCAGGTTCCAGGTTACATACAGAACCTAGCTACACACTGCAGTCAGTGCACGATTCTGCTACTGACTGGTGTACTCACACCATTGGTGAGAAGATATGTGGGTTTTCTCAAATTTGTTGATTGCCAATATGATTCCCAATATACTCAATTGACAGCTTAAAGAATTTTGTATTTTGGCTATTATTAGATTATTTTTAAAATGTAGTCAGGTCTTTATGGTCAAGCTTCCCTTTCTTATATAGGGGACAAGAAAGAGCTGATTAAAACTCTTGCCCAGTTCATCCTATCTGTATGCATTGGCAAATAATAATTTACAGTAGAAGCATGGCAAAGACACCAGCCACTGATACCTAGGATGGCTCATTCTGTTTAAAAATAACAGATAAAGTACTTTTAAAAATGCTGAATTTTATTTATTTGTTTGTTTATTTATTTATTTGCAATGTGATAACTGATACTATGGAAATGATAGCAAATTGACTAAAGTGGTAATTGATAAGAGTTTTAAAGCTCTATGGATCTCAGCACAGTGGTACATGCCTGTAATCCCAGAGACCTGGAAAGCTAAAGCAGGAAAATCAAAGTTTTGAGGCCAGAGGTAGCCTGTGTAATTAGTGAGACTCTGTCTCAGAATTAAAAACAAAACAGAAAAAAATTTGCAAAAGGGTCTAGAGTGTGGCTCAGTGGTGCAACGCTTGCCTACCATGCATAAGGCCCTGGGTTCAACCCCAGTATGAGGGACAGGCAACCCAAAACTCTTATGCAGAGAAACCAATTCAATTCATAACACCCTGCATTTTTTCTGCTAATTCATGACTTGTTACCATTACCAGACCAAGGCAAACATTATGTTCTCTTGACTATTTTTGATATTTTCCAAAGGACTATTTTTTTTTTTACATTAAAAGATAGTCTTGTACATAATCACAATTAAATCTCAAGCAATGCCTACTCCAAGAAAAATAAGCTAGGATACCAGGAGAAGGTGGTAATAATATCCAGAGCCCAATAAAGTTCTTTCATCCCTTGCTAAAGATATCAGAAGACTTTTAGCTGGGGTAGTGTCTCTGTGAGGCCTTTTTAAGACCTACAATTAGAAGAAATGGGCTGTATGGCTGGAGACAAATTTGGTCACAGAGGTGTTTGAGGCACTGAGTTAGGGCAATGTAAACATCAAACCAGTGTAAACACTCCAGGAAAGGGTTCTAGATCAGAAAGGAGTTTCATATACATTTTAAACATTTCTCTAAAATACAATATGGTTTACTAAAACATTGGGGAGATAGTCAATAATAGATACATCTTGGCTAGAAATACATGCTCTTATGGGATAAAAGGGTCGTGGAATTCTTTAAAGCAGTCTACATACTCATGGCACAAGATCAACTTAAAATTGTGAAATGAATTATATAGAGCTATGGATCCAGAAATAGTGAGAGAAAGAATTTCTAATAATGGTTACATAGATTTTGGGAGTGAGATGTCAAATTTTACAGACAAAATATTTTTAGATCATGTATTTATTTATAAGTAGGATAGTATTTTAATTCTCTTGTCAGTTTCTATTTTATTTCTGTTGAGATTATTGTTCTTCTTACAGGCATAGTCTGTAATTATGGGCATCATCACCTACTGCTTCATGCTATAGGAATGAAATAATCTTAAAATAGACCCTGAAAAGTACTCATTAGCTAACCGACAGAGACAGAATCTTGGCATAAGTAAATCAATCTTACAACTGGAACCTGAATAGGAACAAAAAGACATATCAAAACGAATACCTTTAGCATCTCATAAAAGCCAAGCATTCCCTATTATGGAAATGCAGGAAACATCACAATTTGAATCCAAAGAAAAATAGATATAAATGACCAGAGAAGTTTCCCAGATTTTGCCATAGCCATGTTTAGTTTCTCCCCACAAAATGCAGAAAAAATATCTTAACTGTTAATCAATTGCTTTCTGTCTTCATGGCACAGGCATTCAGATCATGAAGAACTTTTCTAGAGACACTGGTGGAAGGTATACCCAGCTATGATCAATCTAGAAGACAGCTTAATGCTATAGAAATTGGAAGTGCTGGGCAGTTAATGCTGAGAATTATATGGGGAGCTAATCCTATAAAAGCTTCCAGATTGTTTTGATTCAGGACTACTATAAGTAGATATTACCTTGGATCTGTCTGTATTTCTGAAACTGATTCAATACCACATAGTAGGGAGAAGTTGAAGAGGGCACTGGGACTTTAGAGTTTTCCATATTTGTAACTTTTAAAAAATGCAAAGTACGGAAAAATTAAGTTTAATTGGAAAAATATTTTTAGGAAGAGAAAACTTGAAGTACATTGCCTTTTTATTGACAAAAATTGATGGACATATTTAAATACTATTTTGAAAGGAATAGATTACATGTATCAGAAGATAAAAAACTAATGTAATATTAGTTTTCATAATGATAAGAACAGATCAAGGTAAAATACTTTTGTGATCATTTTTAGAAAGAAAAGGCAGCTTTATGTGAAGAAAATGAGGCAGCTGACCACATTTATGGTGAGATAAAATACAGCTCCATCCCTGCCCAACCATAAAACATAGCTCTACTACAGGTATATTGTCTGCGTCTGTACCGCCCTGGCATCTGGTCCTGTCTGATCTAGGAAGCTAAGCAGCATTGGTGTGGTTAGTCCTTGGATGGGAGACCACCTGGGAATATTAGGTGCTACCGGGTAGGGAGAAGGACATGGCTGCCCACTCCTGAAACAGCTGCTGAAACCCCTACAAATAGCAGAGAAGCACTGACAATAGTGCCAGGCATGGCACAGTGTTGGGGGGGTATTTCTTTCTGTGGTCCATAGGGTCACTATGAGTCAGACCCAACTGGACGGCACTTAACAACAACAGGCATATTGCCCTAGGCAAAATAAAATATATTGTAATAAAAAATGAGGTATCACAAATTTTTATGTGACTCATGACATGAAATTTCAGAGTGACCGTGAAACTGATCCAGCATTATTCTGAAGATGTTGATCTACAGCATGATACACCTGCATCTCTGTAATTGGTTCAAATCCAGGATGGGCATGGACTGAAGGGAAAAATATGATTTAGATTTTCTAGTGCTTTTATAAAATAAAGGAAATACACAATTAATAGTCACTTTTTTTTGTTTCATACCACCAGCAAATTTTATCTTAAAAATTTTAAGGCTAAATAGGTTTTCTGACTATATTTTAAAAGATACTTAGTAAACTGCAACAGTTTCTTTCTCTTTGTAACTATCAACATTTGCTAAGAGAAGTGAAACGTGAAGCTGAACACCCATCAAACTGATGCCTAAAATTTTGTTTGGAATGAAACCTTTGGAGACTCTTTTAATCCCAACTGATAATGTCAGCTTCTAATTGGCTTGAGTAAAATTTGGCTAAGTAACTCTTCCAGACATCTGTAACAGATGCATTTGATTTCAGCTGTCCAAATGCCATGTTCCCATAGTTCATTTTCCCTCTAAGCCCTTTCTGTTGTACTTTGCCATTCACAGTCCTACCTATCTGCCATTTATTAGGAATATAAAAATGCATTATTACACAGCCTCCTACATTTTAGCAGAAATCTGACATTCACCCACTCCTAACCTTATCAGCAACTTAGTCATTCTAGGACACCTTAGTGGATGTACATAGTAATGTCATTTTTAATGAAGCACATAGGATTCTCTATTGTGTACCCACTTTTAGCTAATACATTTTCTCCAATGCAAATATAGAAGTATGAATCATTGTCTATACAAGTAAATCCAGACTTTAAAATACCGTCTTTCTGAGTTTATCTCCCAATGTGACAATGTAATATTTTCTCTCATTTAAAACTCACTGATATTTCTTCTTTTATACTTACTGTCTTATATACTCAACTTCTTTATTAAGAAAAACATGAGCATCCACGATAGTGAGATCACTTAGGAAATCTTTGTTTTTTGTTTGGAAGGATCAAGGATAACTGTTAAATTCTTTTGAACACTGTTCACTATTCTGGTTTCTTAAAATAGATTTTCTGGCAGAGAAAGAAAGACATGCCACTGTACATGGTCTACTGAACAATTCTGTGGTTTGTCGTGGTTTTGGGAAGTAATATTTGGATGGGATTCTGGATCATCAGTTCCTACGTAGAGTCTAGCAGGCACATTTCTTCTCTGCTGGCTTTTCCCCATCTAGCTTTCCAGAATTTCCACCATTCACAGTGTTGGGGACTTGGGTCTTCTCCACACACTGTTCCATTCGCTTCATTATTAAGTCCAGAAGGGTTTCCACGGATTTCTCTACATTCTGTCCAGTTGCTGCACTTGTTTCAAAATATGGTATGCTAATATAGAAAAGATGGCAATTTTTAAAAATTGAGAAATAAGATTATATGCAGGGAACATATATAACATGGTATTTTGAAGCATATCTCCCTTGTGAAATAATTAAACCTAGCTAAGGAACAAATGCAATGCCTCAGAAGGTTCTCATTTTTTGTGAACATTCACCCTGCTTACATTTTCCAAGAATACAATTTATCTGTTTTATATATAGTCACAATATTGTAGAATAGATCTCTTAAACTTACTGTATTCTTGGAAAATGCTCAGAGTGGATGGCAGGTGTACTTACATAAAGATTTAATGAAAAATATTTTTAAGAGGAAGAAATGAGAAAAGATACAACAAAATATACAAATGAATGACATGCAAGACACCTGGCTAGCAGAAAGATTATTAAATCATGTTTTTGCTGGATAAGTTGAAAATATCCTTGCTTTTTCTCAGTGAGGACAAAATGGTGGGCCTCACGTTAGTATGTTATATCCAGTTTTATGGGGCCAGGAAATAGCTATAAGAGCCAGTCAGGAAGTTGAAACCAAGGCATTATCACTGTTTGAAAAAAATTAGGAGGAGAGAAATGCCCAAACTACTGATCAATAGTACTATTAAATTTGTATTTCCCTTCTAATCAGGCATCTAGAAATCTGATTTAGAAATTAGGTATACATTGAACAGAATATTCATGTGAATGAAGGCTATCTTTATTTAGAATTAAAAGTCCCAAGAATACATATACTTTAAAGATTTGAATGAGTATTGTTCAGTAGAGACAATGAAACAGCTTTAAGTTTAAAACATAATGACAAATTCTGCTGTGGCAGTCAATTTCTAGTTGCATAGGTTTATTTTTGTTTGCTTTTATTTTCAGCCGCCAAACTTAACTAGATGAGGGCTATACCATCCTGCCCATGTCAGGCATTATTCTTTAGATTCTCACAGCTATTAACTGAGAGGTAGTAGAGTATAGAATTGAAGAATATAAGCCCTGATCCTAGACTCTCTGGATTGAATTTCAGCTCTCTTTCTCACTGGCTGTGTGACCTTCTGTCAAGTACTTCATCTCTCTGTGACTCAATCCCCCCCTTTTTATTGGAAATTTTTAATGTATAACTTGATGTGTTTCATTCTGACATGTATTTCATTGTGACATTCTCATATATGCATTTCATTGTACATTTCACAGATAACTTCCCCCTCACCCTCTTGTGCACCACCTCCCCCTTCTTCTACGCCCTCACCATAGGCCTCTCTTCTATATTGCATGTCTTTTTGTTGGATTATTTTTCTATATATCCTTGCATCCCAATTATGTTTAAGGCCCAAAATTTTTTTGGTAGTTATCTATCTTTTTACATTGTCAGTAGTATTACATAAATAATCTAGCCCATTTGTATTATTACCATTATTTGGTATTATTGGTATTATTATAATTGTTTCCCTAACTATTAAAGTTGGGCTGTTTACTTGAAGTTGCCCTCTCTCTGTGTGACTCAACCCTTTATATACAAAATGAGATAACTATAGTGTCTCCTACACAGGGTTGGGAGAAGGACCTGGCAACCCCCTCCCAAAAATCAATCTGCCATTGAAAACCCTATGAACAGCAGAGAAGCACTGACAATAGTGTTTCCCCTGTTGTACAGAGGGTCGCTATGAGTCTGATACCGACTCGACGGCATCTAACAACAACACCAACACAGGGTTATGAGCACTTAAAGGAGTTAAAGTCTAGGAACAATTGTTGCCACATAATAAGGATTAAGTAAATGTCAGATGATATTTTTATTAAGCAATTCATTAAACCATCCCATATTCCTCTGGAAGGTCTTTTAAAGTCACCTACTATTCATGATCCTTCTACTACCCATCTCCTGCCTTGGCTTCATTCATTAGGCTGCAGTGCACAAGGTGAGATAGTTTTCTGTGGCACTGACTTACCCGTATTTTTCAGCCAGGTCCCGGGCTTGCCGCTCGTTGACTTCCCTCTGGTCTGGCAGATCAGCCTTGTTGCCAATTAATACTATATCTGGATTTTCACAGTAAGCATTTGCTTGCAGTTGGCCTTGGAAAGAAAGCAGATGGAAGCAGCCAGTTGGTTATAAACAAGTGATGTCAAATGACTGCTCATATTCCAGATTTCTAATCGAACTGCTCATCTGCAGTTTGGTTGCTTACTAGTAATAACTACCAAGTTATTTAGTCTTCCCAGGGACAGTTTCCTCATCGATAAGATGGAGACAATGTCTCACAAATTGTAGATTGTGAAGAGGATGAGAAAAATATATGAAGCACTTGAATCAATATATGCTTGCCTGCATCTGGGGAGAAACCCTCTGACCTTCTTCAAATATAATTTGAGATACCAAAACATGACTTTGGTGTGTGTACATTAACTTGATCCATTAGGAGGCTGTTAGACGACCCTCTTCTGATATCCAAAGTGATGACATAGGGAATGGAACAGTTTTTGAACAACAACAAATTCATGTAGGAATAATTATAAGACAGGCATCTTGTTTTCCTCTTTTCTCTAGGAAAACTTTGTGTGTGTGTGTGTGTGTGTGTGTGTGAGAGAGAGAGAGAGAGAGAGAGAGAGAGAGAGAGAAGCAAGCAAGGAAAGAAGGAATGGAGGAAGGGAGAAAAGGAAGGGAGGGAGGGAGGGAGGAAGGAAGGAAGGAAGGAAAAAAGGAAAGAAAAGAAACCCATCAAACTGTGTTTTCTAAGCCACAGATGATACTTTAATGTCTTATTTCATCCTGTGTGCCAATTTACCAGGACTAGAGGAACACAAGAACTCTGTAACATCAACACTTTGTTAGAAATTATTAGACATAGTGATTCATTATCTTAACCCTTAACTGCTATCATGGGGTCAAAAAGACCTTGGAAATTAAATTTTACTACTTTTAAAAATTTCTAATTTTCACACAAACACTGTTTCAAGTAATCTCAGAACGTTCTGACTCAGGGCAAGGTGACAGAAGTGTGGCACTGTAGTACCTTCTCAGGCCCAGGTAAGTGCCTCATTGGGTCACATATGACTCCACAATGACAATTACAGTTGCATGTCATTTTCCATATTTTATAACTGATCTCATGAAAATTGTTGATTTTATAATTCTTAGGATATCTACATTATAAAATGAGAAGAGAATTTTTTGTTATGTTAGCTTTAGTTTACTTTTATTGTAGTCTTTGAAACCTTGGAAAACTGAATCAAGTTTTGTAAGTTTTATAAGTAAGTGCTTTAAGAAAAATTTTATTTTTTGATAATTATTGTTACATGAATAAAGGTTATATTAGTAATTTTTGAAAAGTGTTTTAGTTCATATAACCAAATAATTAAACATTACAAATATTTTAAATAACAAAAATTTTTTGTTTTGGGGTCTTGGAGGACCCGCAAACCAATATCCATCAATTAAGTTGATGATCCAAGTTAAGGGTTACATCCCAACAATATCTTCCCGGAGGCTTAGAGATAAGGGAGAGTCTCATCTGCCCTTGAAAAAGGACTAACACATGACTCTCTGAAAGAATCTAATAATTTTATTATCTCTTTGTCTCCTCAGAATTTAATAATATAGATACAGATATATAATATTAAAAGGTAATAAAGACTGATCCTAGGATAAACATTCATTTGGAGAAACAAATAAGAAAGTCAGACTTTGTTGATCATTTTCCTCCAGTGGTTATAACTGTGTTATTGGACTCACATTGAAAACAGTTATATATATCTTAGTTGTTGTTAGGTACTGTCAAGTTAGTGTTCAACTCATAGTGACCCTATGTGCAACAGACAAAACAGTTTTGTCATGCTTCTCTGCTATTCATAGGGTTTTCAAGGGCTGATTGTTTTTGGGGAGCAGGTTGCCTGGTCCTTCTCCCAAGCCTACAGCACCTGGTGTTCCCAGGCAGTCTCCCATCCAAGTACTAATCAGGCCCGACCCTGCTTAGCTTCCGAGATCTGACAGGATCGGATGCCACAGTGGTACTGCTGCAGTATTATTAATTATCAGTTTTATATAACAGATTATTAATTTTACATAATATGCAGTAATAAGAAATGTGTGTGTGTGTGTGTGTGTGTGTGTGTGTGTGTGTGTGTGTATAATGTTGTTTTTAGGTTGTTATGTTGTTATGTCTGACTCATAGTGACCCTTATAGGGTTTTCAATAGCTAATTGTTTCAGGATTGCCTTGGGAGTGGATTGCCACATCCTTCTCCCATTTTTGTGGTGCTGGGAATCAAACCTGGAACCTCAGAGACTGCAGAGCAGTGCTCTACCAACTGAGCTAAATCCCAGCCCATATATGTATTTGAACATCTACTGAGTGCTAGGCACTCACCAATGTCTAGAATATCACAATGGAACAAAATAGAAAAAGTCTGCACTTTCCCAGAGCCAGTATTCTAATGGTGGAAAGAGTCAGAAGAAGAAAAAACCAAGTAAACACAAAAATAGGTAATACAATGTCAGGTGGTGGCAGTGACTAAACAAACTGTGAAGTGTGCTGAGGGACACACAGTGGTGATGCATGCTCTTGCAGATGGACTGGTGGGTCAGGAAAGCTTCTTCTAAGAGAGAAGTAAGTTTTGGACAAAAACTTGGGAAAGAAGGAACTATCCTGGGGCTATAAATGGCAGAAGAGAAGTCAAGACAGAGAGAAAAGGAAGTACAAAGTCCCTGAGGCAGGAATGGGCTTTATGCCTAGGGACTATGCCTGGAGACCAATGAGCTAGGGCCCAGTAAGACTGAATGGAGAAGCCAGGGCCTGATTGTAATGCCCTGGGAAGTAACTAAAGGACTCTGGTGCTTTTTTTTTTTTTTTTTTTTTTTTTTTTTTTTTTTTTTTTTTCAGTGTGTTGTTTTGCTTTTATTTTTTTGATATAGGGTCTCCTGCGTAACCAAGGCTGGTCTCAAACTTCCAGTCCTCTCGCCTCCATTTCCCCAAGTGCTGGGCTTATAAAGATGCATCCTCCCACCCCATAGGATTTTATTCCAGGTGAAATGGGAAGGCACAACCTGAGCAGGGGAATAGATAATCCACCTTAAAACATACTCCACTGGCCACAGACAGCAGGGAGGACAAATCTGATAATGGCAAGAGTGCAACAAGCACCAGAGGATAAATGATGTGCCCTGACACTGTACATCTCACTAGGATCAAACTTCTTATTTATAATACAAAATATGAATGAAATATTCTCTTAGTGCTACATCCATTTCAAAAGTGGAAGATGATGTCATTTCTCTCCAGTGTTGATATATATCAATTTGACTTCAATAATTGATTCAGCAGCATTTAAATTTTGTATTATATTTAAGTTGTCACAGAAGCTAGAGACTTTTCTGTACAAGTTGTCTTCACATTTGGACAACTTTTTATGAAAGTAAAATCCAATGTGAGCTGCCTGGCTCACACCCCGGGCATTATGTCCTGTAGCCTGTCTGCTCAGGAGTAGATTCTAGTTCTTTTACACATCTTAAGTGCCAGTGTCTCCTCTCAGAAACATTTGCTGTTTTTCTCAGAAACATGTGCTCTATCCAGGTTTGATGTCGTAGATATCAGAACTCACTTAGCTGTAAGAGTCCTTCAAGATTTACTGGACAGGAGGAATTAATGGCCTTTGAATTATAATAATAAAGAGAGTTTAAATATAGGTGGTGAGAAAGGCACATAGGCTGCCTGTAAGAGGAGTGCCAAAGGAAAATACAATGCCAAGCTACCTTGGATGATCCCGACTAAGGCCACCACTCTGAAAGTGTGACCCTCATGACTTTCCAAAGTTAACCTGCGTTATCCAATCTGGCTGCATCTCAGAAGGCAAACAAGCAAATAGAGCTGTTGGGTTCCAAAGCAGCAAATACACATTACTCAGCCCCACTTAAGTGTTGGAAAGGAAAGATGTCACATTGAAGACAAAGGAGCCCCTGATTCATCCCACAGTATCCTGTTGTTCATAAGGGCCGCTAGGAGTTGACCCCGACTCGATGGCACGTCACAACAGTAACAAACATCCCCACTTACTCATCCAGTTTCTGACATTTAA
The DNA here is from genome assembly GCA_007922755.1 of Pedetes capensis. Classification (NCBI taxonomy): domain Eukaryota; kingdom Metazoa; phylum Chordata; class Mammalia; order Rodentia; family Pedetidae; genus Pedetes; species Pedetes capensis. The sequence goes on from VMDO01004356.1 coordinate 77,480, forward strand.
GAAGCTCTGCTGACTGGTGAGGTCAAACATCAACAGGAAGCCCATGGCGTCCCTGAAAAATGCCGTGGTGAGGCTGCGGAACCTGCCGAGGAAGCACAGGGGTTGGTTCTGTGAGTGAGTCCACAAACTGATGGACGTGGTACAAACAACTCTTTCCCTTTCAGATACCAGGTTTCCGTGGCTGGCTGTTACAGATAATCCTACAGACACAGGACAGTGGGCTGAAGGGCCAGGGAGGGGATTTGCTTGTAGGTTGTTTTTTTAAAGACTATTTCCAGCTTTTATGGTCCCATGGCACTGACACACACAGTTTGTAACATTCAATCACACATTAGCTTACACAGCACATTAGAATCTTTTTCTTTGACTCATGGGCATCTTGTGGTTCACAATTAAAACATAAGCCGCTCTAGACTGGGGAATTGAACATTTTCAATCTTTCTTGTTTGGACCCAGAGGAAAACTTGGCATGTGGTACCCTAAAAAATGAATGCCTGGGATCGTATGAAACAAACCACAACTTGTTAGCAGCTGGAACTAGAATCCTTTTGTAGGGAAAGACATTGGTAAGCAAATTCTTTTCAAGAGTACTCTTTGGGGATAAAACGGGGCTTCAGTTCTCATGAAGAAGAAGAAGAAGACCAGGGGAAGACAGGACAAAAGAGAGACATGGTAGGTTGAGGAAAGAAGGGAAGAACACTAATTTCTTTTTTTTTCTTTTTTTTTTTTTTTGTGGTTCTAGGGGTTGAAGCTAGGGCCTGTGCTTGCATGCTTTGCAAGTGCTGAACCACTGAGCTGCACCCCCAACCCATTTTTTAACTTTTTTAAAGACAGAGTCTCACTAAATACACAGACTGTCTCTGGTCTCGAACTTCCTAATGGAAGATGTTGAAGATATGTTCTGTTGTGTGCAAGGTGAAGACTTTCCCTCCTGGCCTCTTTCCCTAATCACTCTCAACATCTTCAGTGCCAAGAGTCACTTAGATATCAGCAGGGGGCCAAACTAGACAATACACATAGAGAGGAGAGACGGTTTTGACTATGACAATGGGTTTTCAGAAAGGCTCATAACTTTGAAATAGAAAAGTATGTCACTTCCTATCCTCAATGTCCTCTGAATTTTTGGCTTCCTGTTTTTGTCTGTTCTGTGGATTCTTCATATTGTTTTCCTCAAGTTTCTGTTCTTGGTGTTTCTCATTTTATGGGCATTCATTGGATATTTTAATTTACTTCTTTGGCCCAGCTAAAGCCTATATGTTGCAGAACCCCAAATTCTTAGATCAATCTCTTTTCTGCCCTTCAGACTGCATGCCTAGTTCCTTGTTGGATATTTCCAGTTGCTAGAAACTCGGGCATCTCCAGCTTCACACATCCAAAACCAAACTGGTCCCTCCTCCTGGTTTCTTTTTCAGCCAAGGACATTCCATTCCTCCTGAAGATACAATCTCTTTCACCCACCATACACAATCAACACGTACCTCTTGACGTGCTCATTTCTTTCCATCTTCTTTGCCAGTACTCGAGTTTCAGACTCATTATCTGCCCCCTGCATAAATTCAACAGCCTTTTACTAGGCTTCCTGCATCCAATTTTGTTTAGGATCCTCATCCTCCTGTCTTTCTATTGTTACATCAATCTTTTATTAACAACATTTTAATCATGATGCACAACTCTTAGTACCTAGACTCCTTAATAAGCTGTTGAGGCTCTGCAGGAACTAATCCTTGCTCAGCTATATATTTGGCCTCATCTCTTGAGGAACCACAGGGTGCTGATCTTCTCTTAGTTAGGAGAAAGATCACTCTTCTCCCCTGGGCTCACACATGCTGATCTTTCTATGGGTGACCTCCCATTAGCACTACCTCTTTCTCCTGCCCATCCTTTAGCCTGCATATTACTCACTCATATACTGTGTGTGAGTGTAAACATAATGGCCCCAGAGGAAGTACCACTTCCCCAAGGAGCCTTCTGGGTAATGACTTCCTGTTGGTGGGCTTACCTACTGCCTTTTTGTCTACCTAATACTGTCTGACTTCTACCCTGCTCTGTAAACTCTAAAAGGGAAAAGGAGCTGTGCTTCTAATTTGCTATCTACTATATTTTCATGGCCTAGAATATGCTATTTGCTTATGATTTTTTTAAATTAAAGAGAGTAAGAGAACGAGAATAGTAAAAGATATGAAATTATTAAAGATTTCAACAGAAAATGATACTTTGAATAGCAAAGCAGGGGGAAAGAGACAATTTAACTACTATTTATTTCTAAAGCAGGAGTTCTTCCATAGGACATTATCATGAACTAAAAATGCAAAGTATAAAGACCAAAAAGTTTACTCAAGTTTTTCTTGTGGGTTTGTTTCTACCATTGCCTGAGAGCTCAGAGATTACAGTGAATGGTTCTCTCTCTGGAGACTAGCTGTACCCACAAAATGGTCTCTTACACAATCATAATAGCGATGTGGCAAAGAAAACTGCTCTTTGTTTCTCTCTCTCTTTCTCTCCCCCCCCCTCTCTCCCTCTCTCTCTCTCTCTCTCTCTCTCTGTCTCTCTCTCTCCCTCTCTCCCTCCCTTGTGTGTGTGTATCTCATTTGAGGACATGAAGGTATGTTATTCCCTTCTCATTGCCCATAGCATGTAACAAGGTCACTTAAAAACATTCCTGTTGTAGTGATCTGATTGAGGCAAGAGCATTTTGTTTCATAGCATTTTCTTTCATAAACAGGACACTCTTCCTCTATAGCAGACCTATCTACTGGACCATTCTGCCCACAGCCTTGTTACCTCCCATTCCTCTCATTCAAAAATAAATGATTTCCACTTTCACACACTCCTCCCATCTCAATCTGTCCCGTGTGTCAGCAGGGCAAGGACCACATAATGAAACAGATTCCAGAGTCAGACATCTAATGTTCTTTCTCTCTCACTGTGTCCTGTATCCTTTGTTGTTGTTAGGGGCTATGGAGTTGAGTCCGACTCATAGCGCTATGAACAACAGAATGAAACATTTCCTGACACTGTGCCATGCCCGGCACTCTGTCACTGCTTCTCTGTTATTCATAGGGTTTTTGAGGGCTGATTGCTTCTAGAGTGGGCTGCTGAGTCCTTCTCACTAGTCAACAGCACCCAGTATTTCCAGTCGGTCTCCCATCCAAGAACTACCCAGGCCCAACTCTGCTTGGCTTCCAAGATCAGATGGGATCGGATGCCAAGGTGGCACGGCTGCAGACCTGTATCATTTAGGTTTAAGTAAAGATTATATGTTGTTTTTTTCTTTCCTGTGATGTGACTTTTATGAATAACCATTGCCTTACATGGATTGTTCTGCCAGATGTCCTGAAGCACGCAGCTGACATCTGACGTATTGTTTACCTGGTCGCTTAGCTATATCTTATAAACACAGAATGCAAAATTCTCAAGGGAAGAGTAACCCAAGTGTTCCTATGATGGCCCCTAGTGTTCCCCAGTCCCCATATAGTGCTGCCGTATGAAGGAGACAGACGAGAGAAGTCTGCTATCACGCTAGGTTCACATATCACATGCGAGGACATATGGGAACCACATTTCCCCACAGTACTTCCTCAAAAATGAATGAAATTGGCCTACAAAACATAGATCTTTGTGATAACAAAACTGACACATGAACAGAGACTCTTGTGAGGAATGGCTTCAAGGAACCAGCAGTGTTGAAGGGTGTGTGCAAATGGAATTCACAGTCAAAAAAGCTAACGGAGGGCCCAGCACCTCTCCTGGCGTTTATACTCACTGAAAGCGAGAACATTTTGGATGCATTTCAAAAATGGGAGTGTTTACAAGCATAGGCATTCTATGACACACGATGCAGAGTTTGGAGGTATGTGCCTTCTAAATATCTTTGCTGCCAATACATTGCCATTTTAAAAACTTAACCTAATATTTGAAAGCTTTTATTAGCTTTGAGTCTTTAGTCTTTTGAAACTTTGGATCCCAAAGACATATATTTTCATTGACTAATGGAATAATACCTCCAGCTCTAAGCAACCAACAGAGCTATGCATTAAATATCTATTATTGTAGACATTGCTTCAGAGTTGGTGGGGAATAAACAGGCATGGTCTCTGTCCTTAAACAGTTCACAGTTTTGTTGGGATGAGAAAGCCACATGAATCAATGAAGAGCAGTTAGAGATTAAAATAGAAGAGGCTTCTTATTTTACAAGGTAGTAAATAATTTAGTGACTATAGGGTGGTAGGATAGGTGTTGCAGGTTCAGAAAGAAGTGGGAGTTTTTTCAGCTGGGGTGTTCAGACAGGCTTCACAGGGGAAGTGACAGACCTGGTGACAGGCGACAATCAGGGAAGGTGGGAAGAAAGTTAAAAGATTCTAAACTGCACGCGGTGGCACACAGCTGTAATCCCAGCGGCTTGGGAGGCAGAGGCAGGAGGATCACAAGTTTGAGACCAGAGGCAGTCTGTGTCATTTAGTGAGACTCTCTCAAAAAGTAAAAAAATGGGCCGGGGGTGCAGCTCAGTGGTATAACACTTGCAATGCATGCAAGCGTAAGCCCCTGAGTTCAATACCCAGTACAGGGAAAAAAAAAAAAAAAGTTAAAGATTCTAGATAGAAGGCAGCTCTGTGATCAAAATCTGAGCAAGCACAGCCAATTATCCATCATGGGACAAAGAGGCTGTGCGGAAGAACAGAAAGAAACGAGAAAGGTCTGAATAGGCCTTCTTCGATTAGCACTCATAACAGTGTTAATTTCCCATCTTCATTTAAGCAAATCTGTAGAAGTTTCTTCCTACCAGGAAGTCCCAAAACAGATTTACTTGAGTCTAATTTCTGTAATCTGAACCAACTAAACAATGCTAGTTATGGCTTGTTAGCTTGAAATCTTTTACTTTTATTTTTGATACAACTGCCTATTTTGAAATCAACAGAAGTTGCGTATCATTTGTTTTTTAACATCCCCTAGAGAATTCATTTTAAATGGTTTTCTAAGCTATAGGTAGCTATAAAACAAAGTAATTTCCTATTACCGCTCTTGTCCTGCTGTGTCCCAAAGCTGCAGATGTACCTTAAACGCTTTCCCCGAAGATCCATTTGGTCCTTGTGTGTTGTAAACCTGAAAAACACAATTCTCCTCTGTTAATATTGCTTTGGATTTTGTCAACATTCTAATTCTCTGTGTTCACTTAGCATACTTTTTCTTGATTACTATAATCAGAGTTCATAGTGCAGAATAAATATTTGCTTTTCTCCCCCGGAACGATCACATGTATCTCACTTTTAAATGTCAAGTACAAGTATGATTTTCAACACAGTGTAGGCATACTGCAAACTTAAATAGACACCTTCTGTCATTTCCTCGTGGAGGCAGCAAACATCAGATGCAGGACCCAAGCCCTAGGTTCAAATATCAATTCTACATTTAACCTCTTTTGGGTCTCATTAACAAAGTCACTATAAATTTAAATGAAATAAAAGATGGGAAAGCATGTTTACACAAAAATTTGCTTTACAAATACCTGGATAAATTTTACTGTGAAATGGACTTTCAGTCTAACTTTGCTATGAAATGTATAATTTCTCAGTAAATTGAGCCAGAACGTTTCAAGTCTTTACTAGCCATTTCTTCATAGGGTCTTAAAAGACCTCTATGATAAGATCCTATGAATAGATAAGTTTCATGGTTTGACGAAAATCTTGAAAGGCTCTATACTCTGATTAGTGGGGACTTCGGCCAGAGGTGAAACAAAGAGAACCCTGAAGGTGTTAGAAGCAAGTTAGCTACAACATATTGACTTTCAGATAAAGTATAGGATCTGACTCAACTCCTTAGGCTGTGACCTTCCACCAAACATTTCCTTTGTTTTTTTCCCCCCATCCTCAAAGAATGAGTAGATTTGTGACAACTACTGGAAGCCACAGTCGTCTTGGCAGGCAAGAATACCTTGGGTGGCAGTAAATCTGGCTACACATTATGTGCCTATGCTACCCGTCTCACATGTCACAATATCCCCCACCCTGTCATTAGCGTCTAGCAGAGGAGAAGAAAGAGGTGTTGTGATTCTCACTTAAACTCTCTTATCTTGGAAAATAGCATGGATTGGTCTCACATTCTGTTCATAATAAGCCAGTGATTGATGGCTGAGGCTACACATAAATAAAAATGCAGCAAGAGCTTACAAAGCTCATGTTCCAGCTATTTGCCCATTATATATTTAACCTCTTTGTTAAGAATAAGAAAATGAACACCGGGTCCTATTGAGTTATTTAACCCAAATCGAAGCGTTAATGTGCCTAGATCCTGAATGACTCAAAATTTGAAAGATTCCTTAACAATTCCTAGAAAACACATTATACAAATCCAAAACTGATTTATTTTAGTTGCTCTGTGTACTTTTGAAGAGAGCGTCACTCAATATTTTTCTATCACAATGTGATTTGTAGTTGAAAAACTAGTAAATAATATTCCAAAGTTAGGTTATGATATTTTCTGTAAAAAAGACAGACACTTTGCAGTGCAAGAAACACAGCTTACTTCTTATTTTACACACAGGGATAAGTAATGAGGGTAACAATATGGTTAAAAACTCACCACACGTTTTTCCCGAAAATCTATTCCTACTGTAGTGATGAATTTGGGATTGAATTTATTATCTGTGTATCTGTAAAGAAATGTTGTCTTCCCCACCCCTGAGTCTCCAAGGGCCAGGAGTTTAATCAGATAATCATAGTCCCCATCGGTCATAGTGATGGTCTTGGTGGGCCTGTGTAAGAGAGGAAAAAAAAAGTATGTTATAATTAAAGTTGATTTCCTTTGCCTCCTGTCAAAATACAATACATTTAATTTACAAGGTTAAAGAAATCAAATGACTATATACTGTCAAATTTTGAATTAACTTGATCAAAACTACTTCAAGGATTAGGGCACATCTATCATTTCACTTGGGAGAAGGACCCAGCAACCCACTCCCAAAAATCAATCCGCCATTGAAAACCCTATGAACAGCAGAGAAGCACTGACAATAGTGTTTCCCCTGTTGTACGTAGGGTCGAGTCGGATACCGACTCGATGGCACCTAACAACAACAACAACATCATTTCACTTAGTACAAATCTTTTAATATCATGCCACATGCAATGAAAAATATACAAAAGAGCCATTACCACAATAAGAGCCGAACTTAAAAAGTCATAGACTTTTGTTTTAAAATCAGTACCCTTTGGGATCAGGAGGATGGGGCTGGGCAGAGGAGACATTCACAAGAACAGAAATCCCAGGGCAAGATGAAGGTGGAATATGAGGGGGAGGCTGGAAGTATATGGATAACAAAAGAGAAAAGCCTATATTTGTGTCAAATCATGCAGGAAGAGCTTTCCATAATGTACACCTGAAATATTACTTTCTAGTTTTAAAAATGTAACAACTAGTATGACAACCTTTAAAAACATTGATTTGAAAACATTTTAAAAGCAACATTTACAAATCTGTTTTGAAACACCAAAGCCTCTGTTCTCCACTGGGAAATCTGTGTTTGGCTGCAAGGTAATATATTTTGCAGGCCTTGAGAAAGACTATTAGAATGTATACTTATGGTAATTCTGGTAGTATTTCTGCTGCGTGGAAGAACAATGTCTTTTTTTTTTTTTTTTTGAGACAGGGTGTCAGTAAATTACGCAGACTGCCTTTGGTCTCGAACTTGCAATCCTCCTGCCTCTGCCTCCTGAGTCGCTGGGATTACAGGCGTGCACCACCCTGCCCAGCTGGAAGAACAATGTCATTTGTCCTTTCTTCCAGTGCACTGACCTCTCCTGTTCCAGTTTTATTTCCTCTGTTGTTTAAATGGTGATGAGGGATGAGGAGCCAAGTGTCAATGCCAAGGGCACCTTCACTGGTTACACTAAAAATACCAGGACACACATTCGAATAACACCATCATCTATTGTGGGTGAAGTTTCCTCTATTGAGCTTAGGGAAATAATTTGTGATTTTGTACAATTTTCTGATTCATGGTTTGTAGAAAAGAGTTTGTCATATCCTAGGAAAGTGTACAAAGATTTTTCTAGAGTGGAAAAGTTGCTCTCATTATGATGTGAAAACAAGAATATTTTCCCACCTATGAAGAGCCAGGAAAGATTTCATTCTTCAAGAGCTTTGCAATGATTAAAATTAAATTTCAAGCCTGGCACAGTGATGCATGCCTGTAAGGAATGGGGTGCAGTTTGGTGGCAGAGTGCTTGCAAAGTATGTGTGAGGCCCTGGATTCAGCCCCCTAGTACCACATACACACAAAAATTAAATTTCAACAACAGCCTATGCCATGTATATATTTAAAAACATCATAAAATTCTAATTAAGTTTCTACATGTAAGAAAATGATGCTGTTAGCTGCCATTTTGTACATAAATTTAAAACAAAACTTTGTCTTTGTATGTAGTCTTTGTATGTCTTTGTATGTAGTAGTCAAAGCTGAAAGGTTTATCTTTGAGTACAAAAAAAAACAGATGGAGATAAGTTAATAATTCAGAATTATTGTATCATTTGGAAAATATGAAATTTTTTAACACTAGAAATTTCTTAAGTTGCAACTATACTGGTGTGCTAAATCCTACTAAATTTATTATGACTGTGTGTTCCTTCCATTAATAAATGTTTGTTTTAGGTAGGCTGTTTTGAGAACTTCCAACACATACTCTTACCTTTAATTCTTTCTCTCCAATACTTTGCTTTCATCTCTGTGTCGGATGCTCAGGGTGGATTTTTGCTATTAATGTTCTCTCTTATTCTGTTTACTTCCCTAGGCAAAGTATGATCATGGCTTAGGAAGAGATTCCTACTGGCCTCAACAACCAGCCTTCCTTAATAAAAGGATATAGATATTTCAACTATTGGCATGCAATTCTTCTTGGAAAATATCTGCATTAGGGGAGTACCTAGAAATAACTACTTCTAAGTATGACTGGTGCTAAATAGGACTTTGTAGTTGAAGATATTGATGTTCCTACTCTTTGAGACAAATAGGTTGCTGAGGAGATTGCTATGCAAGTAGTAGGATGCCCCCCACTAAAGGCCTAGCATTGCTATCACGCTGCCTTCTCTCTTCACCTCCAAACCTGGTCATGGGAAACTGATTTTGAAGGTGAGAACAGCTACCATTTCACTACAAGAATTGGATCACACTGTTATTTCTGTTAGAAAGAACTTAAATTTATTCTCAGATAAAAGTAGTGAAAGCCAAATTCTGTCTAGGTCCAAGCCTTGTTCTTATTGTTGTTGTTGTTGTTGCTAGGTGCCATCGAGTTGGTGACCAACTCATAGTGACCCTATGTACAACAGGTGAAACACTATTGTCAGTGCTTCTCTGCTATTCACAGGGCTTTCAATGGCTGATTGTTATTTTGGAGTGGGTTGCCTGGTCCTTCTCCCAAGCCTACAGCACCTGGTGATCCCAGGAGGTCTCCCATCCAAGAACTAACCAGGCCTGACCCTGCTTAGCTTCCAAGATCTGATGAGATCAGATGCTACAGTGGTCTGGCAGGCGAGGTACAAGCCCTAGAGTGATACAATTGAAGTTACTGGTTGCCTAAATGGAAGATCCCCCCCTGTGTCTATCAGCTTATCATGCTATGAAGGCTTATGTGTTGCTGTGATGCTGAAAGCTTTGCCACCAGTATTTCAAATACCAGCAGGGCCACCCATGGTGGACAGGTTTCAGCTGAGCTTCCAGACTAAGACAGACTAGGGAGAAGGACCCTGTAGTCCACTCCTGAAACAATTAGCCACTGAAAACCCTATGAATATCAGGGAAGCACTGTCAAATATAGTGCTGGAAAATGAGCCCCCCAGGCTGGAAGAGATTCAAGAAATGACTGGGAAGAGTTGCCTCCTCAAAGTGGAGTCAATCTTAATGATGGGAATGGAGTAAGGCCCCTGGTGTGTTGATGGTTGCTGGTGTGGCATGACTCAAAATAAAAAGAAATAGTGGCTGCAACATTGGGCTCAAATATAAAAAGATCATGTGCATGGCAGAATGTTGGGTAGTATTTCTTGTTCTTTTGTACATAGGGTTGCTAGCAGTTGGATCTGGCTCAATGGCACCCTACAATAACAAACAGAAGATAAAGTTGGAGGATATTGTGGTTCCCTGGAAAAATGAAAAGAATAGTGTCAAAAAAGTATGTCAGTACTTTGTGCTTAATGTCAGCCATGTTGTCTTACAATTTTGTTGTGTGTGACAGTCTCAAGAAGTGCCAAATATGGAGAGAATCCAGTGAAATACCTTCAGTATATAGTATTGGGTGCAAGAAAATACAACATAATTTTGCAAGGTAGAACATGAATGATAAATGATTCAAATCATTATTATGCTTTTAATCAAAACAAAGTAGTGACTTCACAAACTATGGTGGTCAGATGAGACTTAGAGGAAGACAAACTTGCATTCAATCTGAGAGCATAGGGAGGAATCAGGAGGAGTGAGACACAGAACCATTGCAAGGAAAATTACTTCTCATTTGTAGAATGAGGCTATTAACCACTTGCCAACTACATGACCTACCATGTATTCCTGACTGGCAGCCAATTTGCCCTCTGTTATTTGTATATCAACCTGCCTGGGGCAATACTGGGGCTGCCTCCCAGTCAAGATCTAAGCCAAAATGAACAATGCAGGCTAGCATGGATCAGTTTTATTTTGGCTCACACTGCCTCTTTTCTAAAAATGAAGGGTGGAGGACACTTTGTGGCATTTAACACAAATGTCACCCAGAATGAATGCAAAGCTTGGCACTGTAGAAAATATTTAGTGTTTGCAATAGGCTATTTGACATATTAAGCCAGGTATTGGTATACCTGTAAGTTTATTTTGAAAATTTATCATTAATCTCTTCTTTCTCTTTCTTGTGTTCTTTTTTAAAATTTGGTCCAGCTCCTCTTTTTATTACTATGTGATTTTTCACTCTTCTAAAATCATCTGACCCAGATAGTGTATCCTTAGCATGCCAAACACAGCACCACTAAGAAAACTCAAAGCCTTGGCAGGGTTTCCTTTTCTAAGAACTGGGCTAAAAATGATCTGGGAAAGATCAAAAAGCTGACAAGTTTAACAGCATTGTTTATTTCTGTACAATGATTGATAACCTTATCACTTCTCAGTTCTGTGAATCTAAAAGGGAAATAAAAGCCAGAAGATCACAGTGTTTCAGGGAACCTGTCCTACTCTCTGTCCTTATTACAGTGTCACAGCTATACCACAGAACCAGAAGGACCGAGAGATACAGAAGCAAAAGTAACATCCTGAGAGCCCTTGATGGGATGGAAGGGACCGGGAAGAGTAGAGAAAAGAACTGAAATAACCACACCTAGGAGGCTCTGTCGAATGAAGAGTCTTAAAGGGAGAAGGAAACCCAAGTGATCATATGCACTAGCCCCTCATTGTTCAGATGAGAAGTCACATGCAGAGGGGATGCATGACTGTGGGTGTGACAAATGGCTTCTGGGTAAAACACATGACTCTCATTTACTATAGTTAAGAATGAAAAATGTGGTAGATAGATACAAAGTTGAAATAGTGTCATTCTATCGTTCTCCTTGGTACCTACCATTCTCTCTCTATCTTGGTATCTATCAATGTCTATCATTCTTCTTGGTATGGACAGGAACATAATTTTCATAGCTAGTATATCTCAAATGAGGCTGCTGAGGGACTCTGCCCCTTCCCACATCCTAGCTCCCCCTCTTCTTATTCACTATGGATTCTTTAATACACATATATACACATATATAGACATAATTTATATATATATAATTTATATATGTGTGTGTATATATACATATATATTATATATATATATATATATATATATATATAATATATATATGTATATGAGATTTATATATGGACCTGGAGTTTAGCTAAGTTGGTAGTCCTGAGTTTGATTCCCAGCACCACATAAATGGTAGAAGGACCATAGCCCACTCCTGATACAATGTTGAAACAATCTATCATTGAAAACTCTATGAGAAGCATTGACAATAGTGCTTGACATGGCACAGTGTCAGAGAGTTTTTCGTTCTGTTGCACACAGGGTTGCTATGAGTCAGACCAGACTTGACAGCATCTAACAACAACAAACTATATGTGTGTGTGTGTGTGTGTGTGTGTGTGTATTTCTCTAAGTTGAGCAAGTAGGCTGAGGTTGAGTTCAGTTGGTAGAGTGCTGCTCTGCTGCACTCCCTGAGGACCTGGGTTTGATTCCCAGCACCACAAAAAATGGGAGAAGGACGTGGCAACCCACTCCTGAAGCAGTCCCCAAAACAATCAGCTATTGAAAACCCTATGAGGCTTGCCATGAGTGGCACATGACTTGACATAACAACAACAACAAGCAAAGCAAAATGTCATGATTAATGAAACTAATCTTGTGAGCATTTGATAAGATTAAATGATCACTATGGTCCTTTCCAGCTGTGGCTTCCTGAGCTCACTTTTCTATTTTAAGTTGTACAAGAGTACAAGAATCCTCTCAAAATAGAATATCTACATCTTCAGAAGAACTGCTTCAAATAACCTTGGAAATGACAAAACACCAAGAGACTGTACTTTTTGCAGATGAGATTCGTGCTGGGAGAGAGTCTGTAAGGTCGTCAATTGAACAAGTTGGGGTTCAGAGAACAGGGCTCCTCTTTGAAAGCATCCATTGTCCATCTAACACACACACCCTGGCCCATCTTTTCTGCATGGCTCTGAGGACATACTCCTTACTCTGTAGTAGGGAGCATAACAAGAGCTTCATGGTGTACTGATGACAACCTCACAGATGGAATTACCTGTGCTGACTTTGTCGCTCATTGCTAGCCCACAGAATAACAATCTCGAAAATGGTGACTTTAACTTATTCAATTCATAAAAACAAACAATATTCTTAAGGCACTTTGGAAAGTTTTAAATGGCAGGCTAATAAATATTCATTTTATTTCTTTGCATTCAGTGTATAACATTTCAATAAAGTTGTCAAGTACAATTACAGACAGATGTTTACTATTTCCCCATTAAGTTTTGTTTGATTGGCTGTGTGGGGCTTCAGTAGTCACCTTTTGACTTGTGAGACTCTCATAGTAGGTGCTTCATTGATTGAATGATAGAGAGCTCGAGGGTAGTTCCAACTAACTGACCTTAATGTATAGTTTACCATAACCACATTTATGTCCAGAAAATTGGAATTAAATTATGGATCACTGCACTATTGGACTTTTAGCCTATGTGTCAATGGAACAGAAGGCATATTTCTGGGGAGAAAGAATATTAAAAAATTTTTTTGTTTATTATATTCTACAGCATTATTTTTGTTAGGTTTGTTACAGTTAATTTTTATTTCATTTCTTCTTAAAACCTACTTAGAATTAATGGATGAGAGCCTATATGAAAGGATTGGACAAAAATTACAAATATGAATCACTGTCAACTTAGCTGGATAACTTTTACTTAATCTGACAGTAGTCAGTGTGTCTACTGGAGCGATCAAATCTATTTAAAATAATGAAAGGACCTATTTTACTTCATCTGTGATTAAGAACTCTAATATAATAGAGATAAACTAAGAATTTATTGAGCTTTTAAGTTCAGCTTACCGTAGAAGTAAAGGGCAGAAACCCCAACAAAGGGTAGTTTTACATTAATACATCTGCATTGACATATTATTTGCACATATTCAACTTATTTATAAACCAATGAATCATTTTTTCTAAATTATATTTTCTCTAAAGTAACATTTTTCATTTGGTTTAGTTTAATAGTATCATTTGAAGTGATGCAAATTTCTTTATTTTTTGGGTTTTTATTATCAAAAAATCCAAACATATGCTAAATGTAAGGGTAAAATGTACCCCTAAACACCTCTCTCTTTCAGTCTCTAAGTTACTGATACATGGCCAATCTTGTCTCATCTGCCTTAAAATGCTCCATCTATTAGATTATCTTAAAGCAAAACCAGATATTATAACATTTTTCATAAGTAATTCAGTATATATTTACAAAGCAAAATTTCCATTTTGACATTATTGGCATTGTATAAAATGATAGAGGAAGTTATCACACATTTGACTTTTTAAGACATTGATAGGTCAGAAATCATATATCCATATTAATATTGCTTTAATCAATCTATTTCCTTTACAATGACCAAGGTCAAATACATTTTCATATGCTTAAAGGGTTAGTTTAATTTCCTTTTCTGTAAATGGAAGATACATATATCTTGCCCATTAAAAATGTCTTTATCTGTTCTATTTTTAAAAACTCTTCGTATATTTTTCTACTTGTTAGGTGTCATCCAGTTGGGTCTGACTCATAGTGACCCTATGTACAACAGAATGAAACACTCCCTGACACTGTGCTATGCCCAGCACTGTTGTCAGTGCTTCTCTGTTATTTATAGGGTTTTCAATGGCTGCTTGTTTTGGGAGTGAGCTACCGGGTCCTTCTCCTAAACCTATAGCACCCTATACTCCCACATGGTCTCCTTAAGGACATGAAGTAATTATTAAGATGCAAATAGTTTTTCCCATTCTCTTTGCTTGTAATGCTTATATCAGTCAAAAGACTTTTGCTGTTGCTGTTGATATTTGTTTGGAGGATGAGGAATAAAATTTTGAGTCACATTTGGAAGATTCTCCCACCCCACATTGTAGCAGAATTCACTGGTGTTCCGTTAGTACTTACATAGTTGCAATTTACATTAAATCTCTAACTCATCTAGAATCTATTATGATATATGCTATAAAGAATTGATCCAAACTTATCTTTTTCTAGCTGCTGCAATACAACGTATTAAAAACCTTTTTCCTTCATCACTGATTTGAGATACCACCTCTATCATACAAATTTTCATATACAATTTATGTCTATTTCTGGATTTTCCTCTCTGTCCACTATTCTGGATTGTCTCATTCAGTACTGTCTTAAATATGATTATTCATAAAAAGTTTGCCACCTAAGAGGTTTATCCTCACCTTACTGTTCTAAATATATTTATGGTTCTGAGTTTTCCTATGCAAAAACGTCTTTCCATGTGGTCATTTTATTATTATTGTTGTTGTTGTTGTTGTTATTAGTATTCTGTTATTATATGAGACAAGGTCTTGCTATATAGCCAAGGATGGTCTGGAAGTCATTGTGTTGCCTTTGCTGGCCCTGAACTCTAGTTCCTACTGCCTTGGTCTCCTGGGATTATAGGTGTGCACCACCATGCCCAGACCAAATACTCTATTATGATATTGTTAGGTGCTGTCAAGTCGGTGTCCAACTCATAGCAACTCTACATGCAACAGGTGAAACAGTATTGTTAGTGCTTCTTTGCTATTCATAGGGTTTTCAATAGCTGATTGGTTTTTGGGAGTGGGTTGCCACGTCCTTCTCCCAAGCTTACAGCACCTAATGTTCCCAGGTGGTCTCCTATCCAAGTACTACCCAGGCCGACACTATTTAGCTTCCAAGATCTGACACCACAGTGATATGGCTGCAGGCATTATGATATTTGTAATTATTTTATAGTTTTTCTCCTATAGATTTTAGATATATTTATTAAATGTACACCTAATTTTTAAAATTTGTTTTAATAACTTAGGGTTCAGACTGTCATCTTCTGTTTATTTTTTATATACAATTTATTAACTTTTTGTGTGTTGGTTTTATTACCCAATACTTTGCTAAATTTCCCATTATAATACTGGGTTTTTGATTCATGATTTTTAATTTCCCAGATGTGTAATTTTACCTTTTTTTTTTTTTTTTTTGCGGTACTGGGGGTTGAACCCAGGGCCTCGTGCCTGCATGCTCTGCAAGTGCTGGACCACTGAGCTGCACCTCAGCCCTTTTTTTTTTTTTTTTTTTTTTTTTTTTTTTTTTTTTTTTTTTTTTTTTTTTTTTTTTTTTTTTTTTTTTTTTTTTTTTTTTTACTTTTTGAGACAGGGTCTCGCTAAATTATGCAGACTGCCTCTGGTCGTGAACTTGCGATCCTCCTGCCTCGCCCTCCCGAGCTGCTGGGATTCCAGGCGTGCGCCACCACGCCCAACCTAATTTTACCTTTTTTAGTAGAGTTTTAGTTCTTCCTTTCAAATTCTTATGCTCTTATTTTTCCTCTTGTTCACTTCACTTCTAGCACCACTATTATAAAATGAAAGAGAAACACCAAACTGCTTTGTTTCCAATTTTAGTTGAAAATTCTCTAGTGTTCTATTTAGCAATAATTGGGCTGACATAAAATAAGTTGATTTTGAATTTGTCAATTTCCTTTTTTTTTTCTATGTTGGGATGGCCTTCTAATTTTTATGCTTAGCTTGATTTTGACAGATTGCCATATATAGAACAACTTCAACATTTCTGAAGGAAATTTCACTGGTTCCTGATGTATCATTTTTCAAAATGCTGTTATATCTGTTCTTAGGTTTTACCTAATTATTCCATCAGTATTCATGAATAAGAGTCATTTTATTTTTTAAAATAGTCTTTCATTTCGAGCTCTGCTTTGTACTCGCTTTATAGAATGTAAACTTTCTCCTTCTTCTGTGCTCTATTTAAATATTATTGAGATTATCTAATTTAAAAATGTTTGGAAGAATTTCTACATGAAAACATCTTGGTCTTATAATATCTTGTGGAAGGTTTTATTTATTTATTTATTTTTGAATTAACTTCTCTATTTCTTTTTTGGGGGGGAATTGAGTAACCTTGTTTTTATTTCATTTTTCAAAGTCATAATTTGGTAGACTATTCATCATTCCATCTAGGAATTCAAATGTACAAATTACTTTGAGGAATTTTAAATTTTCCTTGTTTTGACATTTATTTTCTATGGACATTTCTAATTCTGTACATTTGTACTTATAGAAAACCTTGGAAAACAAATGAAAGCTCAGGCCTTATAACCTCAAGAGTTTATTCTCCTTTGCATAATGTATCCTAGGCTGTCAGCCCTACAATTTTCTACCACCATTCATTTTTCCTTTAGAACGCCCTTTCTAGAACTACACTTTTATCTTCTAAATTCAGTCACATCCACAATTTCCTGGCCTGTGGGTTCTCATTTGTCTTCAGTTTTACTCCAAGTCTATACCCCACTAAGACACAGTGCTGTGGGGGCAATTTCTAGTGGACCTTTCTGAACCTGAAGTTTCTAAAACTCAAATTTGCCCCAGGACCTTTTCTTCTCTTCTCTTCTTTTCTCTTCTCTTTTCCTTTCTTTGTTTTCTTATATTTCTTTTCTATTCTATTCTTATTTTTTTCCTTTTCTTTTCTTTTTGTTTTTCTCTTTTCTTTTCTTTTTTCTTTTCTTTCTTGCATTCAAAATGGTATTGAGGGGTTGAACCCAGAGCATTGTGTATACTTAGCAAGTGCTCTACCATTGAGCTGCACCTCCAGCAACTTTTTTATTTTTTGAGACAAGGTCTTGCTAAGTTATGCATGCTGCCTGTGGCCTCAAACCTGAGCTTCTTCTGCCTCTACCTCCTGAGTTTCTGGGATTACAGGTATATGCCACCTTGTCCAGTTTTAGGAGCATTCTTGATGAGAAACCTGCAGCTTGTCAATTATACTTATAATCACGATTGGAAAAGAGCTGCTTCCTGGCCTAAGATATTTTGACTGAATTGAACAAGCTTCTAAATCACTCTGTTTACTGATAGTGATCCATTCAGGTCAATGCTTTTCAGTACTTCCCCACTGCTTGATCATTACAGTGCAGCAGGAGCTAGCCAGGCACTCGACTATTGTGATGCTGATTGTAGTACAGTACCGACAGGTGTTCTAGGTAGTTATATGGGAGAAACACGAGAGCTCAAATGTATGACAGAAAGTAAACAAGTTCACAGTGGATGTGTACTTAAGAACACTGTTCACACAGCCGGGCACGGTGGCGCACACCTGTAATCCCAGTGACTTGGAAGGCAAAGGCAGGAGGATCGCAAGTTTGAGACCAGAGACAGTCTTCGTAATTTAGTGAGATCCTGTCTCAAAAAGCAAAAAAAGAAAAGAAAAAAAAAGGGTGGGGGGGGCTGGCGGTGCAGCTCAGTGGTACAGCACTTGCAAAGCATGCAAGCACAAGGCCCTGGGTTCAACCCCCAGTACTGCAAACAAAACAAAACAAAACAACACTGTTCACCTGAGAAAACCCAAATCTCAGGATCAGTTAAAACAACTCAGCCTCTTGACTTCAGATGAGCAAATGGTCAGAAGGAACAAAACAGTACTATGTAAAGTTTCCACTTCAGATGCAGACAAACCTGAGAACTTTACTTAATGGGTAAAAGTAACTGAGGTATATCTTTAAATGTTGATAACGTGAAATAACTCTTAATACAAAGAGAGAGAGCCAAGAACTTCGCAGCCTTCTTGGGAACCCCATAGCATGTCCTGGGTCACTCTGTGGGCTAAGTGTCCGTAACTCCATGGGAAGGCACCTCCTTCTTTGGCCAGTCATCTCTTCCATTGAGGATCGAGGCGGTGAGAGACATAGGCAAGTCCTAGTTTTCCTTCTGGACCCCAGTTCATCCTCAGGGATTCCTGCCTAACTGTGTTCCCCGTCCCCTCCTTCATGTCTTTCTTTCTTTTCTGACCCTGGTTCTGCTGGCTTCAGCTACAACACAAAACTTAAAAGCCATTGGTTTACATAGACTGCCTAGTTAGCACCTACAATTGCACACAGTCTAATCTGATGAATAAATCTGATTCTGGGTCACTCAAAGTCATACTAGCATTTTATATATAAAATTGTCACTGACTCAAATTTTCTAGAATTGGGATTATCCAACTTTGGATATGTGCCTTTATTTTTTATTGCTTAGACAACTGAATAGTAGATAGTGGTATGGAAAAAATAATGCATGGATAGGACACATTATTTCATATAATATGTCCTGCATACATCAAACTTACAAGTCCCCATTGTTAAAGATAGCCACACAATTATTATATTAAGGATTGCTTCTTGTTGTAGGTGGTCATGTTAGGTGCTATCAAGTTAGTGTCTGACTCATAGTGACCCTACGTACAACAAAAGAAACACTATTGTCAGTGTTTCTCTACTATTCATAGGGTTTTCAATGGCAGGTTGATTTTTGGGAGTGGGTTACCAGGTCCCTCTATTAAGCCTAGAGCACCTGGTCTTCCCAGGCGGTCTCCCATCCAAGCACTAACCAGGCCCAACCCTGCTTAGCTTCTGAGTTCTGACAGGATCAGACACCACAGTGCCACCTTAAACATCCTGATAATCAACTAAGAATATTTTGATGAATGGCCCATGGCTAAAATGTTCATTGTATATTCCATATCACAGTGTATGTGTGCATGTGTGTGTGTGTATGTGTGTGTGTGTGTGTGTATGTATATATATATAGAGAGAGAATCTCCACTGTAAAGTACTTATGAGCATTTAACATTAATTTACTTAGCTCTAACATCTAGTTTTGCATTTTACTTAAAATCCTCCAAAAGATATCCTGTGGATACTAACCTATCTGTATAATCCATGCATGAAAGAAGAACTTTTGCTTTAAATATACACATTAGCCTTGAGCTCACATTGAGGACATAAAGGGGAAACAATATTGGCTTCTTATCCAATTTACAGTGTATTAAGCCAAAAGAAGATTTTTTTTTATGGTTTAGTATAATAGCATCTTCAGATACCCTTTGTTTGTTTGTTTGTTTGTTTGCGACAGCGTCTCACTAAGTTGTGGAGGCTGCTCTCGATTTAAATTTGTGATCCTCCTGCCTCAGCCTCCCAAGTGATTGGGATTACAGGTATGTGCCATGTCCCTGGCTTCAGATACTATTTTTAAATTTAAAAAGCTCATAAAATCCAGAAACAGTAATTAGAAGTTTTACAGATGCTTCTCTATGTTATTATGACATGGCTTTTATGGTTGTTTCTCCAGATAAGTAAGACTTATACTCAACAATGCTTATAAAGTGTACCATCTAACATAATTTTCACATAAATTAATATTATCAAAGGAAGCAAATCTGACTATGAGGAAAAAATGCCATACACAAATGCCATTGCAGTAAAAATAGCAAAAGCAACCTACAGGAAAGGAATATTTGAGACAATTCAAATGATATAAAATTATGATATCAAACCAGTTATAGTACCATCTTATACACTAGTACTATTCTAAGCACTAAGCAGTGATGGTTAGCATATTTAATCTTAACACAATTCAACAACATTACAGATTCAAATTAATTGCTATCAAAATCTTGCTGCCTCTTTTTTTTTTCAGAAATGACAAATTGATCCTAAAATTTATAGGCAAGTGCAAGGAACACAGAAAACCCAATCAATCTTGACTAAAATAATATTGAAGTTTGAAGACTCATAGTTCCCAATTTCAAAACTTACCACTAAGTTATAGTAACCAAGGCAGCATAAGAATATTATATTTAAATTTACAAATAAATTTTGGACCTTGGACTACTAGCTATGTTTACCATGTTTGTTTACCATGCAGTAACTTACTAGTAAGTATCATGTGTATTCAAAGAAAAATATTTGACTGAAACCTCAAAGAAATGGCCTGTATAATATACATTATAGACATAATGATCACAAATAAAATGATTTCTTATTTATAAAAATATGTATTATTTGGCAGGGTCCTGATAACCAATCCATTGTATAAATGTGTTCACAAATTAGGAGAGTAAATGAAAATCATTGAAAAATGGTAGTGCAGGTTGGTTATCTGGGCACTGTAATTTAACACTGGAATGGAACCTCAGTGCATACATAATCCAGAGGGTTCTAAACCGGGGTGATCATCAATATTCCCTGACTTGTTGTTGTTGTTGTTAGGTGCCATCGGTAACTGACTCATGCGACCGTCATAGGGTTTTCAATGGCAGATTGTTTTAGGATTGCCTTGGGAGTGGATTGCCAGGTCCTTCTCCCACTTTTGCAGTGCTGGGAATTGAACTCGGGACCTCACAGACTGCAGCGCAGTGCTCTACCGACTGAGCTAAATCCCAGCCGTTCCCTGACTAGTTTACAGATAACATCAGGGCTGAATCAGAATCTCCACAGGCAAGCCCTGGATAGCAGCAAGGTGGAACCATTTTTCTCCATCATCATTGTTCACTTTGAACCATATTTAGAAGAAACTGACTCAGAAATTTGAAATCTGTAACACCTTTCAGCAACCTATGCCAACATAGAAAAATCCACTAGTGAAGAAAGGAGTCAGTGTATCTAATTTGATCCTGTTACAGTTCAGAGTTATTTCTTCTAGTTGCTTGTGATCAGCCTGGCACACAGCTAATGATGGATTCGTTCTTGCTGAAAACTATTGTAATTTCCTTAATGTGGTGCCCAGCTACATATAATTTTGCTCCCTCACATATTCTAAGTTCTGTTTCAGTGAAAATTAGAAGTATCCCTTAAAACATTATACATTTGATCCCTCAAAACACATGTACTGAAGATGTTACATTAAGTGTTTGAACTTAATGAACTAAGTTTCCAAAATTTTTTGAAACATTTACTATCAGACTGAAAAGTTTTCCTCTTCCCTGCTTGTCTTCACAAGTGGGCTACATGCCTCATTTTTTCTAAGGAAGACCTTTTTTAAAAAACAAACAAACAAAAATCAAAAAGCCTTTTCTATACCCTTCCAGGAAGCAATATATCTAGAGAGCAAGAAAAATAAATGTTAAAAAAAAAAAAAAAAGAACGAACGAAAAGAAAGAAAGAAGAAAGAAAAGAAATTTCTTGAGATTCTGCAAAGCTGTAGATTGATAGGACTTTTCCCATATATTTCTTCTAAGACTGAAAAAAATGGGTGATGCAAAGAAGCAGAACTAATCCCCATTGGAGAGATTAGGAAGTATACACAAAGAGGCTAGCGCCTCCCTGAGATCAGCAACGAAGACCAGAAAATGGATTTTCCCAACTCAGTGGTTCTCAGACTTGGCTGCTTGGAGAACTCCCCAATGCCCAGACCACACCCCAAACCAAGCAAATCTGAGTCCCGACAGTGGACAAAAGCACTGGTACTTTTTAATGCTCCCCTGATGGTTCCAACATTGAGCCAAGGCTGGGAATCACTGCCGAAAGTCTAACCTTGAGTTTCACTCTGCAGCTACTGTAGTTGGTTCTTAGAAACTGTTTTTGCTAAAAAGTATTGAAGGAGGACTTCGGTCACTAGCTAGCTCCATTTTGTCCCTCTCTGGCTTTGTTTTGCCTCGTAATGTTTCCTCTTAAGTCCCTTCTGCTGCAGTCACCTTGGATTCCAGGAAGAACAGACAGGGCTGTTTAACTTTGCAGGCTTCTTGGCCCCCTCACCTAATGCTTCCTCTACTTAACCTAAAGCTCAGGTCAGCACCCCTAAGATGGACTTGGGGTCAGTATACATCTGTACCTGCTCCTCTTCCCAACTTGCACGCTGATTAAATCTTCCTCTGCTCTCACTGCTACTTGTCTCTTCAATTGCCATATTTAGGGTGGGCAGCTGCCTAGCCTGTTGGGATTCCTGGAGCCAGGGCTTTGCTCTAGAACTGTAGTAACACAATTAGGAGAAAAGAGTGGACCACACTTATGAAGATGTATCTTTTCTCAAGACAGTACCTAGTGGAAAGGTGATTCCTTATCTACCATGGGTGCCTGTGTCAATGGGCTAACTAGCACCAAAGGATGATTCTTTAGCTTATTATGATAAGGAAATGCAATTGTCCATGAGGCAGACAATTCATTCTTCTCCGTAGTCATATGATATGAAAAAATATGGAATTTATATTTGCACATTGACGTTTCTTCTCTTAAATAGTGTCTTTACATAGAAAAAAACATATGGTTTTAAGTTAAAGAAAAGCTTGTGATTTTAAAAACATTTTATTTATTTACTTAGTTATTTATTCATTTATTGTGGTGCTTTGGATCAAACTCAGGCCTCATGCATGTAGGCAAGCAGTCTACCACTGAACCATATCCCCAGCCCTATATATTTTATTTTGAAGTTAACAAAATGTGGAATGACTAAATTGAGCTATGTAACAGATGTATTATCTCACAATATTGTCAGTAATTTTTTTATAAGAATACTTAAAATCTATTCTCTCAGCAATTGTCAAGAACATAATATATTGGTATTCACCATAGTCACCATGTCACACAGTGTTGTTGTTGTTGTTAGGTGCTGTCGAGTTGGTGTTCGAATCATAGTGACCCTATGTACAACAGGGGAAACGCTATTGTCAGTGCTTCTCTGCTATTTATAGGGTTTTCAATGGTGGATTGATATTTGGGAGTGGGTTGCCAGGTCCTTCTCCCAAGCCTATAGTATCTGGTGTTCCCAGATGGTCACCCATCCAAGTACTAACCAGGCCTGACCCTGCTTAGCTTCCAAGAGCTGATGGGATCAGAAGCCACAGTGCTACAGCTGCAGGAATGTCACATAATAGTTCTCCTAAACTAGCCAAGATTTTGTGTTCTGTGACCAACATTGCCCGACCTCCTCCCTCACATGCTTGTTTAATAAGATTCTTTACTGTTTTTAAACATTGTTCTTGCAAACTGGGTTCATCCTCTATCTGGCTGCTGCTCTGAGGAAGCCATGCTTTGCTTCATTATCTGAAGAAAGCCATACTAATCAAACTATCTGTCCACAAATTCTGCCTCTGTGATATGAGGAAGCCAAATTAGATAGCATCTATAGGCAGATACCTATGAAAATAAGATGAATGCCATATTATTAAAATCTCATTTAAACATAATTCACAGTCATGTGAGTATAAAAATAAGAAAGATAAAAATTCCAAGACTGTTTTAGGAAGGGAATGTTTACTGGTCATTATCTTAGCTCATATTTTACAAGCATTTTATGACTAATAACCACTGGAAAAAAAGAGATTATATTTACAGAGAATGAAATTAGGATTTAGGAAAAAGAAAATGATATTTGTCTCACAAGGGCTCTTTCTACATTATGTAGATCCTAAGTTAGTGGAAATTTCTAAATTTGAATTTTATTTCTGCAATATATGTGTTTCCTAAGCTGAGTAGAAACTAAAAAAGACTACTGCATACATTTCTTAACCCTTACATGGGTGGGGGGAAAGTCCTTTCATCTCAAAGGGTATTTGAAATGAGGTCTACCCCAGACAATCTAGGGCTCTAAGCCTGATAAAAGTTCAGGGGAGAGAGAAAAACGCATGTAGGGATGTAGGGGTGGGGTGGGGGAAAGAAAGAAATAAGTGGGATTCATTGAGGAGGTGAGAAGAGAACTGAAGCTTCGTAGGGAAAGGGAGAAAAATGGACCAGAATCAGGAGAGAACTCATCCTGGAGGTGGAATATGTACCCAGTGTTGCTGGTTATAGCAAACTTGGTTTAGGTGGAGGAAATGGTTTTGGTGGCCTTAGCTAATGAACTTGGATATTCAGGTTTAAGTGCTGACTGGTGTAATGATAATAGGCAGGCATTAGAGTCCATAGCCTCAGGGTGAGAAGTATAATTACAGCCATTTAGCACCCACTTGGCAAATTACCTAACCCTTACTTGTTAAGGTTTTTATCCTAGTTTTAAGTAAAATATCTGGCTCAATGGATTTAGGCACAGTGAAATCCCCTCTACTCTTGAGTTACCAAGAAGTAGGGAGCCATAACAAAAAAATGTTTTCAGCCCAATATGACAAAACTACAAAATCATTACACCTGCAGCTGTAGCCCTGTGGCATCTGATTCCGTCAGATCTTGGAAGTTAAACAGGGCTGGACCTGGTTAGTACTTGGATGGGAGACTGCCTGGGAACATCAGGTGCTGCAGGCTTGGGAGAAGGACCCGGCAACCCACTCCAAAAAACCAATTAGCCATTAAAAACCCTATGAACAGGAGAGAAGCACTGACAATAGTGTTTTGCCTGTTGTACGTAGGGTCGCTATGAGTCAGATACCGACCTGACGATACCTAACAACAGCAGCAACACAAAATCATTAATTAAATAACACAGGCTACTTTGTAGTTTAAAACGAAGTCACCAAATTTCTTAGAACAATGGTAGTGGAGAAATCACAAAGAAAAGGCATGGCTACATTTTTAAGAAGCTGGATTAGATTATTTCAGCCACTTCAGGCCCTGACTAGAGCTCTGATTAAAAATGCAAAAGTCAACAGTGACTAATTACAGTGCTAATGAGACTATTGTTTCCTTCTTGGCAGTACTCTAATCAATTGACCATGTCTTAAACTCACCTACCATTTTCCAATATAAAACATTTATAATATAGTCTTTGTCAACGTTCACCTCCAGCTGTTCCTGGTGGGAAAAATCATAATTAGCACAAAGACATTTACAGCCTCTGACCACCTTTCCTGCTGTTTGGTGTGTTTTAAAGTTTAATCAGAGCACAGCGGGAGGCAGCCTCTTGGTGCCTCACTCAGAGCCTGCTAGTAGGGTTCTTGACAATGGAGAGTCCTTGCAGAGCAGAATGCTTCTCAGCTCTACCATGGTCTTTAACTATAGAGCTGGTAAATGTTTTTTTTGGCTAGTGATTTCTAGCTGATAAGAGTTAAGGAAAAAAGTATTAGTAGTGCAAGAGCAATAATGGCAACGCTATAGCATCTTGCTCTGCCCTATGGTAGATTAATTGTTTTTGCAGATTGTCCCTTGTAAAGTTATTCTTTGTTTTTTCTCTTTTGCCCAGTTTTATCAATTCTAAAGAAAACCTCATCTAACTGTCAGAGATACCAACTGCTGCAGTAAACTCTTGCAGGAACAGGAAGTAGATAAACAGGAAGTAGATAAAACACTGAGCTGGAGACCCCCTCATTAGCAGTCATTCTTTGGTTTTCAGGGGCCAGAATATCTGATAATCTTCAGATACCATCAAAGTGTGGACCGACAATTTGTTAATCTTATTCTCTAATTGAAAGTGGAATAATGTTTAATTTTCTGGAAAGTAATGTTTGTCTGAACATAGGACATGAAGAACAGCTGTCACCACCAGGATATTTCAACAGAAGAGAAAGGGAAACATAATCTTGGATGACAAAGTCCTCCCCGCCCCCAAGCAGGTAGCCTTCCTGTCCATTTTCCCCTGCACATCTTTCCTCCCTGTGATAGCCCTTTCATGTCTCTGAATTCCCTCAGATGGTCTTTGTTTTAGGGATGATAGTTTCCCCCATCTTCTCAGGGTGCTGATCCCTTGAATAAATCGGATTTCCCTCCCACCAACTCTCATCTCTTGAATATTGGCCTTCAAGTGCTGAGTAGATGGATTTGACTCTGGTTAACAATAATATGCTGAAATTACACATATAAAAAGCTTTCTACTGGCCAGGAGCAGTGGTGCAGGCCTGTAATCCCAGCGACTTAGGAGACAGAAGCAGGAGGATCACAAGTTCAAGGCTAGAGGCAGCCTGTGTAATTTAGCAAAACTCTGACTCAAAACAAAAAAATTAAAAAATAAAAAATGGGCCAAGGATGCAGCACAGTGTCAGAGCACTCACAAAGAATGCGGGAGGCCTTGGGATCATCCCCTGAGTACTGCTAAATAAATAAATAAAGCTTTCTACTTAGAATTTTATGTCATGCTTTTGTCCAACTGCTCCTTAAGCTGAGAAAAGAATCTTCAAGTGGAAGCATACTCTCTTGACTGCTTACATGTGTAGTAACTGTTCTTGTTGAAAAAGAATCACCAAATGAGCAAAGTAAACAGAAAACAAACCACCCCCCCAGCTGGAAGAGTTGAAGTTCTTACAAATGAAGATTTGTTATAAGACAGTTCTTAAAGAAAGGAACTTTGTCTGTATGTTCAGAAGACAGTTTGTAGCATGCTGAAAGAACACAGTCTGGTGATGTTAGAGCGCCTCTCCACAAAGTCACCTCTGTGATGCCTACTCCAGGCCAATAAAAAATATGGCCACAATTTCCATTAAATATTAACATGTTATTTCTGACATTTTGGTACAGAAGGATAAATAAATGTACCATATTAGGACAGATACTAATAGGCAAATGTAAACATTGTAGAGGGGAAAGATCACACTAAGCTGTCACCAAGAATACATTTATTGCACCTAACATGTTCCAGTTTAACGAAGGTCTGGGTCTTGAAGAAATTCCTGGAAATAAATCTATTCTTCCAATGCCAGAGAATGCTCCTATGTCATTTCTGTCAATTTTATAAAAGGAAAATACAAATCTTTATTTTTCTATCTTATTTCATAAGATTCCAGCAAACTCAACCATAAGTAAAAGGTTTCTTACACCTAAGCCCACAGTCTTCCTGCTGGAATCTGAACCTATTTTATTAGATGCTATTATTATAAAAGAGCCATAACTATGAAAGCAATATGGTTACATACTATATTTTAGGAGTATGAATTCTGTGTGTGTGTGTGTTTGTGTGTGTGTGTGTGTGTGTGTGGTAGTTGGGGGTTGAACCCAGGGCCTCACACATACTTTGCAAGTGCTCTACCACTGTGCTGCACCCCCAGCCCATTTTTTATTTTTTATTTTCTGTCAGGATCTTGCTAAGTTGCCTAGGCTGTCTGTAGTCTCAACCTTGCAATCATACTGCCTCAGCCTTCCCTGTTGCTGCGATCACCAGCATCTGTCACCACAATCAGATTCAAGAATATAAATTCTAAGCACATAGGATAACAAAAATAGAAGTGTTTCACATTTGCTCTGTATAATTCTGTTGAAAACATTAGACATTACATTGAATACAGCATTGTATGTGACTATGAGAAGTTTTATATTGAAAGAAGATTGCCTTTCTCTCATAGCCACCTAGTTCATATTTACAAAACAACAAACACAGGCTAATATTGAGTCCATTGTCCTTTTCCTTTTCCTAATCAAGTAAAGGCTGAACTATGATATTGTACACCCTGAAATCTTCCAGCATTAAGTGAAACAGATGACTTTCCATGGTATCTAAAGTAGAAACTAGTTTTAGATATTCAGCTAAAGTTAAGGCACCTTTGTGGAATACTTACACATGTCAGCAGATGCAACACTTTATCTCAGGGTAGATAGGCTTACATTTTCTTAAGCAATACAAATTGTTGTTGTTGTTAGGTGCCGTCGTGTCGTGTCCAACTTATAGTGACCCTCATAGGGTTTTCAATGGCTGATTGTTTCGGGATTGCCTCCAGAGCGGATTGCCATGTCCTTCTCCCATTTTTATGGTGCTGGGAATTGAGCTAGGGATCTCAGAGAGTGCAGAGCAGTGATCTACCAACTAAGCTAAATCCCAGCCCTAAGCAATACAAATAAGTGGGATAAAATATCAGGCATGAGTATGAGACTGCAAACTAATTTTTTCCCCCAGAAAGTAGTGCTGACCGGGCTCCCCAGGAATTGGTTGTAAAAGATGAACTTGGTCATAGTGAGTGCAGAGGCATGTACCTCTGCTCAGTCGCATGCATGTGCACACAGGCATTCGTGAATACACATGTGAGCACATGAACTTACATCCCTGTGCACATATGCACACGGGCACATCAGGCACTGGAAGATCATTAGGCCACTGACACACTTCCTGAAAGGCTGTCTTTTATTCACTTGTTTTTGCCAGATGTGCCTGTTCTGAATTTCGTGAAGTGAGCTAGAAATATATGCAATGGACAATACAAATTTTATCAGTCACAGAAATCAAAAACTTTCTAATCTATAATTCAAAGTAGGAGAGTGAAACATACTTTCTGTTTTAACCAAGAATTTGGTGCAGATCATCTCACATGCAAAGACAGGATAGGCTGGGGGACTGTGGAAGTGAATCCTAACCCCTGGAAGTGAGGTTGTAGTATTTATGGGCAGAACAGGACAAAGGAGATGATTCTTTGTATAAGGTATTAGTGGAAAGCGGGGTCACCACATACCACCGGCCTGTTCACATGAACCCTGATAGATCGCCCAGGCAGAGGCCTTCTGAGATTGAACATCAAATGTGGTGCTTCAAAGGAAAGATCAAAAAGTTGTCTGAGGACTCTCTGCTGTCAATGGCCTCTCTGATTACTGCCTGCCTGTGATAAAAACCAGCACAGCAAACACATTTATGGAATCTCTGTATGCAGAACACTAAACTAAACCCAGGCAAGAGGAAAAAAATGAAGGAAAAAAATGGAAAAGTTGATGAGATAGTTTTAAAACACTTAAAAAAACAACAACCGTGAGGTATTAGGTAAGAAACTGAAGACAGAGTGTGAGTTTTATAATCAGAATTAGACTTCACAATACACTTGCAGCACAGCTCCATTTATAAAGCGAGGGTACAGACCGGTCTCTCAGATTCACCCATTTAGTTATTGATTCACCCAAGAAACATTTATTGGGCACCTACTGTGCTCTGGGAAGAACTTATTTGGGGACTAAATGGCATAAAAGGCTCTGCCCACTTTCCTTTATCTATTGAGATAATAGCCTACAGCTGTACCACTGTGGCATCAGATCCCATCAGATCTCAGAAGCTAAGTAGGACTGGGCCTGGTTAATACCTGGATGGGAGACCAAGGTGCTGTAGGCTTGGGAGAAGGACCCAACAGCATACTCCCAAAAAACAACCAGCCATTGAACCCTTATGATTAGCAGAGAAGCAGGGCAATAAGTGTTTCATCTGTTGTACATAGGGTTGCTATAAGTTGCACACTGACTCAATGGCCCCTAACAACAACAACAACAACAACAACAACATTGAGATAATAATAGCCAAAAATGCCACCAGCCCCACGAGGCTCAGCACTGGCCTAGTTTGTACCTCCTAGTCCACTAATGGCACCCACTTTCACTGTTAGAAGAGTCTTCATTTGAATAAACGTCATGGTCATTGCAACTGGTAAGAGCCTCCTAACATGTCCTCATGCCTTCAGTTTAGTGTAGTCCCCACCCACCCACACATCCATTCCCCCTGTGGAAGCAGAGTTATCTTTTAAACATTGAATTCATGGTGCATGTCTATAATCCCAGCAACTTGGGAGGCTGAGGCAGCAGGATCGTGAGTTCCAGGCCAGAGGCAGCCTGCATAAGTGAGACCCTGTCTCAAAATGAAAAAGTACAGCCCAGTGGTGGAGCATCATGCATTCAATCCCCCAGGACCACAGTAAATGAACAAACAAACAAACAAATAAATAAAAATTTTAAAGTGCTTAATTTATACTACATTACTGTTCTGCTTACTATTTCCTGATGGTATCCCATCAAACTGAAAATAGGACCAAAAGTCCTTTGTCTGGCTTACAAAGTGCTATATGATTAGGCTTTGTTAAATTCTCAATAATTATGCCTACTGTCCTATTCCTTGAAGGAGTCTAATGTCATCCTGTGTCAGGGCCTTTGGACTTGCTATAACTTTTCTTCCTCCCCCATTTTCACAAGCTGTCTCCTAATTATCATTTAGTTCTCAGCTAAAATGTTTCTTCCTTCAGAGATCTTACAGAAATCCATATGTTAAAAGGCTCCCATGCACTTATTGAGGTTGTTGTTGTTGTTGTTGTTGTTAGGTGCTGTCGAGTCGGTATCCAACTCATAGTGACCCTCATAGGGTTTTCATTGGCTGACTGTTTCGGGATGGCCTTGGGAGTGGATTGCCAGGTCCTTCTCCACTTATTAAGATACCCTATTTTAATTCTTGTTATAGCCTTGCTCCCTGGCTGATACCTGCCTTCTTCTTTATCACCACTCCCATCCCTCAGTAGAATGCAAGCTCTGTGAGGGCAAAATCATTGCATATCTTGTTCACTTTGGGGGCTAGATCAAAACAGGTGCTCAACAAATGTTTGGTGAATATACTAATATATGTCCCATTAAATCTAATTTGGTGTGGTTGTATAATAAAGAGTCCTCATTTTGGAGAACTTGGACATCAAAGAAAACAGAAAATTTCATATGATAAAAGTATATTTAGCCTCAGATTTGTCTTATATATTCAATCCAAGAAGAAACTAATATAAAATTCCCAAGTATAAAGCTCCCATATATTAAACTCCCACATGTAAAGGACTCTGATAAGTGAGTGCACAGTGTATAATTATCTATACCTGTTTTTAAGACAGCAGAGTACTCAATATCTATTTTTGCTTTCTTGGATTTTAGAACCATGTGCAATAAAAATATGTGATGGAGGATTTTGAGGAGGTGCTGGAAAGAGTCTTAAGTGCTCCAGGACGTGTTATTAGAAAGGGAATCCCACTCAAGAGAACCATTGCTTAACCCCTCACTTCTACCCACATGAAAGGCTATTAATGGAGCAACCTATTATGTTGGATATCAATTGTTGATGATATATAACACAAATAATCAAATAATCTGAAGTTCAGATAAAAGCAAGAATCATGTTTTAAATGTATAAAAATATCTATCATTTCAGGAAGATTCAAGAAAGCATTATCACTATAAGACGTAAACAACTCATGTGGTCATTAGGTGCTGTGAAGTCGGGTCCAACTCATAGTGACCTTATGTATTTATTCATAGAGTTTTCAATGGCTGGCTCAGAATTGCTTTGTGAGCTGCCACATCCTTCTCCCATTTTTGTTGTGCTAGGGATCGAACCCAGGGTCACAGAGAGTGAAAAGCAGCAATCAATCAACTCAGCTAAACCCTAATCCACAAACAACTCATATCACAGGTAAAGGATGGAATTTGTATTTGACCAATATTTTTACTTTGGACTTGATCCCTCAACTACTGAAAAATTAATTGCACTCTAAGGGACTAGACTCAAAGCAGGTCATCCTCTCGACCAATTTCAGCTATGTTGAATTCCTAGAAACTACTGATGGTGGGTTTGCCACTTAATTCGCCTACTTTAGTTTTCAATTTCCACACATTTTGAAAATAAAGTTTATCTTGGCCTCCCTGTGTAATACAAAGGCAAACTGATAGAAATCTCTTTTTTCCTATATTTTCCCCATAGCTTCTCTCTCAGGGTTTTGAGGGGTACTGGAAGCCGTCTCTGGCCTTTAACATCTGTTCAGCCGCAGTGCCTGAAATCCTCATGAAACAGACCTTCCCAACAGGTCTAGTGAAAGGAAGCAATGTTAATTGTATTAGTTTAAGAAGTCATTGAAGAGGGAATATATTAGCTGGTTCCTCTCATTAAACTCATTACCTCCCACCATCACCTGAACCAAATCTTCCAAGTCAAATTTCCACTAGCAGAGCTCCTGGTAAAAAGAGCCACCACATATTTGTTGAATGAATAATGAAAAAGAGACAAAGGGAGGCTTGGAGCAAGGTGTATCTCTAGCAAGAAAATTCCTAAATGGGAAAGTAGAGGAGAAACTAGGAACAGTAGAATAAGAGCAACTGGCAGATGGAGAGACTCTTTAATAACATGGTGGAAGTCAGGGTTCCAAAGTGAAGCCCCTATCTGTCTTCCTCCCAATTTTGTTCTAAATTGATTCTAAGTCTTAAGCTGAAACAAATTCCAAGTGTTTATACTGTAACTGGTCTCAACCCATTCTTGTTGAACATGTCAGCTTCTAAAAGCTATTGTAAACAACTAACCCGGGAAAACCACTCTGCCCTTTAACAATGGGAACTAATTGAATCTACAATAATCTGCATTGTTACTGATACACTAAGTCTAAAGCCATATATTGAAACAAGATGCAATAAAATAATGGAGAGTGAAGGAGGATTATCAAAATGTTCAGCTAGAATTTATAAAGCTGTGTGAGCGTTACGTGATTCACATAAGGAAGCCACGGGCAGAAAGCTACAAAAGCCAAACTGAATTAACACAAAAACCCAACCAACCAACCAACAACAACATGAACATAGAAAGAGGATAAAATGTGATGAAGACATTAGGGATGATACACTGAAAGCTTTGACTTGGAGAAAGGGGGAACTATTTTCATCCTGGTAAGAATTATACATCACCTCAAGCTTGTAACAAGTAAGTTTCCCACCAAAGAAGGTGGACTAACAAGAACCGAGACAAAGAGAACTCCCTGAATGGTAAAGCACTTGTGATTGTGATACTTCTGAAAAAGACAGGACCGAGAATCTTCAGAACGATTAACAGAATAAGCCAAACACCAAGAAGTTAACCTACTTTCCATTTCTCTTCTTTCACAGTCCTCAGAGGAAACTATAATTATAATTTCTTTGTTGCTGTCACAGCATCCTTTGGGTTATGAGCCTAGACCCAATTCCAAACTCCTGAAATCACTCAGATTGTGGTTTCATGCATTATGTTTTTAAGCAAGTCTGTAACTTGCCAGAGACTATCAGGCATCAAACTCTCTCCAATCTCTGAAATTTCTGGAGTTTACCATGTCTTCTCATCTACTCTTTGCCAAATGTTGAGGTTTTGAGTTTAGTTGATCTTCTAAGATTCTTCTAGGTGAACTGAGATTATCAAAAATAAGAGAATTTAAGTTCCCATGGGAGCTCTATGGTTACTAACAGCCCCACATTTCCAAACTACTCAGAATGTAGCATAGACTCCATTTTCAGAGATTATAAGAGCAGTACAATAATCATTTACTGGATATCGACTACAGGCAAGAGATTTTCAAAACTGCTGGAAATAGGGAGACTAAGGAACCCAGTTACAGCCAGTTTCTTCTCTCCTTGACTCTACGCTTCAAGTACTTGGCAGACATCATTACCAGTAAATGACCTTGCAATAGATACACTGTGTTCTCTGCTGCAGAAACCCCAATGGTTTTGTGGTCATCATGCATGTGAACACAAAACATGCCCAGAAAGGAAGAGAAAGAAGATACTTGGCATGTGCAGGAACAAGATATCTACCCCTAGGGTTTTAATTTAGTTCTTTCACTTTAGTCCTACATCATGACATGGGGGTGATATGCACACAATTTGTGGAGAATGATAAAGTTCATTAGCCAAAGACCCAATTTCCTTTCCCCTAAATCAAAACTCCTAATTACATTCTTTCAACTCTTTTGCAATTAGCCCTTCGAGCTCCGTTGATCCACGGCAGGTGAACCAAACAACAAAATCCAGAACCATCTTGTAAAGGCTTTAATAGAGATCAAAGAAACTTAAGCCTAGAGGAATTTTACCTGTTTGGTTTTTATTGGCTGGGTCTTTCTAGAGGACATTTTGGCTGAGAAAATCATCTGCTGAGAAACCAAACCAGCTGTTCCAAGCGCCATTCTCCCAATTAAAAATGTTGTTGTTGTTAGATGCCGTCAAGTCGGTATCCGACTCATAGAGACCCTCATGGGGTTTTCAATGGCTGACTGTTTTGGGATTGCCTTGGAAGTGGATTGCTAGGCCCTTCTCCCATTTTTGTGGTGCTGGGAATTGAACTCGGGACCTCAGAGACTGCAGCGCAGTGATCTACCAACTGAGCTAAATCCCAGCCCCTGTGAATCGTGTTCAGAAAGGTGGAATCTCAAAATTAGCCCAGATTGGGACATAACCCTATGAAGACTGTGGCGTTGGAAATGTGGTTCGAACCCTAGCTCTTCTAATTATTAGCTACGTGAGCAATTTCTTGAACTTGAATCTCAGGTCTCAGTGGGAAATTGGGAATGTGCAGGTTCAAGCAGTACCTGTGAACCACCTAGCCTATCACTTAGCCAGTGGGAAGACCTAGAGTAGTAGGCATCTCTTGTTATAAAGTAATTCTGCAACCTTTTCTTTGCAATCTTTGCATTTTTTTGGTGATGAATGTTGTAATTGGAAACAGTAATAACATTTCTCAGTTTCTGCATTAAACCTAAATAACAAGTATAATAAAGAACTGTGTTGTTAGGCAACCTGTAAATGTGTGAAACACTTACAGAATGTCCAAGTCCTGTGAAGAAGAGAAGTAACAGAAAATATCATGCTTATCGTGCTTATACTAAACATTTTACAATTTAAGAACTAAATTTTTTTTTCCAGTACTGGGAGGTTGAACCCATGGCCCTGCGCATGTTAGGCAAGTCGTCTACCACTGAGTCACATTCCCATCTCCCCTTTTTTTACTTGTTTTTTGCGGTACTAAGGGTTGAACCCAGGGCCTCACACGTGAATGCTTTGCAAGTGCTGGACCACTGAGCTGCACCCTCAGCCCAGTTTTTTACTTTTTGAGACAGTCTCGCTAAATTACGCAGACTGCCGCTGGCCTCAAACTTGTGATCCTCCTCCCTCTGCCTCCCGAGTTGCTGGGATTACAGGTGTTCGCCAACACAGCTGTCTTCCCCCCTTTTTTTACCTTTTATTTTGAAACAGGATCTCGTTAAATTGTGCCAGCTGTCTTGGGACTTCAATTCAGGATCCTCCTGGCTCTGCCTCCCAAGTTGCTAGGAGTACAGGCATGTGCCACTGTGCGCACTGGGTTAAGAACTGATTTTTGAGTAATCGCCAATATATATTAAGGAAACCAGGTGTACATATTTGTTAAACTTTACAAGGTGTGGTAGTGCACACCTGTAATCCCAGCACTTGGGGACCAGAGGCAGGAGGATTGCCACAAGTTCAAGGCCAACATGGACTAGATAGAGAGTTCCAGGCCAGGAGGGGCTACATAGCAAGACCCTGTCTCATTAAAAAAATAAAAGTAAAATGCTTTAGTGTGTGCATGTAAGTTATTTTTCAATTAATGACAATCAGTGAAAAGAAGATATTGTTGCCCTTTTCCAGCCCTCAGAAGTTCTGATGAAATGGGTTTGGAGAGTGTAGCTTTGGCACGAAGGTTTAAAAACTGTCCCAGGTCATCCTAATGCAAAAAGACAAGAGGCAAAACAATGCAAATAGTAACTTAGGGATGCCAGATTTAGTAAACAAAATCAATAACATTAATCTGAATTTCAGTTTAAACTCCTATTAATTTTTAGTGTGGGCTGGGGTTTAGCTCAGTTGATAGAGTGCTTGCTCCGTGCTGAGACCCTGGGTTTGATCTCAAGCACCATAAAAATGGGAGAAGGACCTGGCAACCCACTCCTGAAACAATCAGCCATCAAAAGCCCTATGCATAGCTGAGACGCACTGACATAGTGCTGAGCATGGCACAGTGTCAGGGAGTCTTTCCTTCTGTTGTACATAGGGTCATTATGAGTCAGACCTGATTCCATGGCACTTAACAATAACAACAAAAATATTTAGTGTAAGAATGTCCCAAATATTTCATATTTAACTGGATGTCCTGTATTTCATTTGGCAATCTTAAATAGTATGCTAATGCTTGTGCAGATCAAGAGGGAGAGAAGAATATATGAATCTAAGTGTTTGATTACATATGCACAACATAGATTTTGAAGGTTTGTTTCTGGAGAAGGGAACTTTGGTAGTAGGCAAGGAAGGAAAGAATGCTCTCCTGTACACTTTTTGTGTGTTTTGAATTTTGAACCACGTGTATATATTGTTGTTGTTGTTAGGTGCCATGGAGTCAGTATCTGACTCATAGCGACCCTATGTGCAACAGGCGAAACACTGTTGTCAGTGCTTCTCTGCTGTTCATAGGATTTTCAATGGTGGATTGATTTTTGGGAGTGGATTGCCAGGTCCTTCTCCCAAGCCTACAGCACCTGGTGTTCCCATGTAGTCTCCCATCCAAGTATTAACCAGGCCCGACCCGGCTTAGCTTCCAAGATCTGACAGGATCGGATGCTACAGGGCTACTACATTTTTTAAAACAAATAATACAACAAATTTTAAAATAAATAATTCCTAACACTAGCTAAAAATCAATACAGGAAGACAAAACTAATATATGATACATTTAGAAAACAAAACTGATAGGGATACGAGCAGATGTTTTATTGTACTCTGATTTTTTTCAGTGTAATTCTGTAAGCAGAATTAACATTGATAATCACTTGTCAGAGCATAATTCAAATTAATATTAACAACCTCTCCTTGAGTTGTTATTATGCTAAGCACTTTACGTACATTAGTCAATTTAATCCTTACACGAATCCTTGGAGGTTTGGCAAGTTAAAAGGGTGAAACTCAGAAAGAGTAGTTCATTTGCCTGAGACAACACAGGTAAAGGAAGGCCTGCGGTTTGAACCTAGGTCTGTCAGAATCTACAATTTATTCCTTTTAAACACAACACAACACAGTGCAGCCCTTGACTGTTTTCCAGAATATGTATTGCTAATAGGTCAGAAATTAGGCATGAAGGTCAATACAAAGAAGGAAAGCAATGATAAGAACTTTTCATATACCAGCATTGGCCACTGAGCTGTAGAACATGGCGCACTAGTGAACCCTTCCTGCCTTGTTGGTTTCTTTCCTTCCTTCCTTTGTTTTTAAATAAATGTCCAAGTATACTTTGTGTAATGCTTGTGTTTCAGGAAAGCTGTTTATAAATGACATTTACTCAAATATAATCATACGTAGAATAAAGGTGGGAGTCTGCTTTTTAGAGAAGTCCTCCATTTTTAGATGGGGAGACATTTTTGTAACACGACTGACCCCAATTCATTGATTTTGGTTGGGGTACAAAATGAAACAATCTAAGAGTCTGCTAATTGTCCTCCAGAGTTGAAGGTGTTAATTCAAAGGATGACTTGTAGGTTTTGTGGGAAGAGAACACTTTGCTGAACTGCAAAGGATTTAACAAGTTGGATTCAGTTTCCAACTCAGCCTAAAAGTATGAGTAAATATTTGCCAGGGAGAAGCAGAATGTCACTGAACTTATCAAACCAGTCCTGTTTTCCTAGCTTATCAGAGGCAGAAACATATTAGAGGGCTAGTTTTGTATTGGGAATAGTGTTTAGAAGACTTCTCCAAAATTTATTTTGGTCCATGATTTCTGTACATTCTCAGTGATCTGCCTTCTTTATAATGCCAGTACTTGTTATCAGTGGGAAGAAAGGGAATTATCTGTTGGCTATGACAATTGAAGACTAATATGAAAGGGTCTTTTTAATTAATAATTTTCGAAACAGGTGGGCAAAAGCTAGTAATCTACTGAAAAGCGATCCACAAGGCTCCCTGAATAGTTGTCAGGATTTCTGTCGAATGTGGAGCTGCTAGTGGAAGCCAGGCAGGTAATCAGCCTATCACAGCCCTTTCCACTGGCCTTGAACTTTTACGTAATGAAGTTAAGGCAAGCCTTGATTACCCGTGTTCAGACTGTGTACTTTCTCCCATCACCTGCCCATACTTCTGAGCAGATGCAAATATGATTCCCAAATGAGGTTTTTTAAAAACCGAGTCAGGAAGGAACGTTTAAAACTGAGCCTGAGGTGTGGCATCGCCTCTATTTGTCAGCACTGCCATCTTTGCCCCTACATACTCACACTGGTACATCGATATTCCACTTCTTTTCTTCTTTATTCTGTATCACAGTGAGCATTTTCTTTGAAAGCACAAAATTTAAAAAATACATATAGTGTGCTGGATCTACATTGTCAAAGATCTTATCTAAAAAGCATCAAGTAATTGAGGAATTTACATTACTTCCAGCTCCCTCCATTCTTCTACCATGTTGTTGTTGCTGTTGTTGTTAGGTGCCATCGAGTTTGGTCCAATTCGTAATAACCCTATGTATAACAGAATGAAACACTCCACGACATTGTGCTCTGCCTGGCTTTATGTCAGTACTTCTCTGCCATTCATAGGGTTTTCAATGGTTGACTGTTTCAGAATTGCTTCAGGAGTGGATTGCCAGGTCCTTCTCCCATGTTTGTGGTGTTCAGGATAGAACACAGGGCCTCATAGAGCGCAGAGCTGCACTTTACCAACTGAACTAAACCCCAGTCCTCCCACACTATACCATAATTTTTTGATATCTTCTCATATTTAAGTCAGTAGGTATTTTCCAGAATGTATTATATTATGGTAAGGTACAGCGTGCAGTTAATCTACATTAAAAAAATCATATTATTTCCAATAAATCAAATAGCATTTCCATTTAATTGTATTTGTTACATGTAATTGAGTCAGGTTTTTTGTTTACTCTTCTTAATTAAAAAAATAGGGAACTGAATTGTTAATATCTTTTATAAATTATGATGGTTTTAAATTTTTTTCCCTTGGTGCTCTGAAGCCCTTATTTTTTCACCCGTTGTAGGTCAGTATCCTGTTTTTACTTAAATGGTTCCTTTCTAGAGATTAGGGAAAGATATGCACATCTATTTATGAATGAATTCCATGAATTTTTCCCATTCAATATTTTATTGATATCAAGGACCAAGACTCAATATAAAAATCTAAAAAAAATTACTTATAATGCAGTGTTATGTGACAGCTAAAAATACTTATTTTTATAAATTCTCACAAGCACTGGATTAATGGCCACAATTGGAATCAGGACAAATTAATCTGAAGAATCTGGACAATAAATCTATGAAATACATGCTGAATGTTTAAATGAGTTTATGAGCCTTTGTTCAATCTTTTGTTTTCACTTAACATTTATTTTTTCACTATGTCAGCCCATATTTTGCTACTTCCTCCACACCACATGAGAAAATTCTTAGCATCAGTATTAGAATGAATTAATAAATAAAAATGGGTATAGATATTTAAAAGCCAAGGGCTTGGAGGAAGAAGTTTCAGGTATATCTAACCTCACAATTAATTGCTGTTGTTGGATGCCCTTAAGTTGGATCTGACTCCTGGCAACCCTATGTACAACAGAACAAAACACTACACAACACTGTGCCATGTACACGATCTTTTAATGTTGGAGCCCAATGTTGCATCCACTATGTTTCTTCACATTTTGAGTTGTGCCACATCAACAAAAAGAGGCCCAAAGGGCTTTACTCCATTCCCATCATTAAGGTCTACTCTACTTTGAGGAGGCAACTCTTACCAGTCTTTTCTTTAATACCTTCCAGTCTGAGGGGCTCGTTTTTTGGCACAACCGCATGACATCAAACAACAATAACAACAACAAATAATTGACATTGCTTCTCTGTTATCCATAGGGTTTTCAATAGCTAATTGTTTTGGGAGTGGGCTACTGGCTCCTTCTTCCTAGCCTGTCTTAATCTGGAAGCTGGGCTGAAATCTATCCACCATGGGTGGCCCTGATGGTATTTGAGATAACAATGGCATAGCCCTCAGCATCACAACAACATGCAAGCCCTTACAGCATGACAAGCTGACAGACATGGAGGTCATAATTAATTACATTTTCTAATTAGCATCATGTTCCCCATTGGAGTAGTCTATGATAGGTTGGAGACTATTGGAGACCATAGACTTTCATTTTTAAGGACTGCGTCACGGAGACTCTCCAATCCATAGGCTTGTGCAGTGGTTTTAGAGGCCCCACGCAGGACTCTCCTCAAACACAGCTCCCTTTCCAACTGAGCAGAGAACTGCATTTTCCACCATTAGAATAATTTCATTTGGAAACTTTTAGAAAGTAAATGCTAGCATAATGTGTGAAAGAACTGCATTTTATGCCAGAGTCCCAGAAATGTGTAGAATTTTACATTCTGGCAGAAAAGCCTTCACAGAACAAGAAAATAATATCAGTGCCTTTGACTTTATTATCGCCAATAAAAAAGAGGTCATGTAAAGCCCATTTCCACTTCACTTACAAAACTACAATTACAAACATTGTCCATTATGTGTTTTGTGCCATGAAGTTACTCTTAGGATGTAATAATAGAAAAAATGTGCTTTTCTCAAAATAAAAATCTCAATATACTTTCTTTGATAAGAAAAACTAGGGCATGGTACTCCTTCTCTCTCCCCTCTTTTTTCTTTTCCTCTCTCTCTCTCTCTCTCTCTCTCTCTCTCTCCTTTCTCTCCTCCTTTTTTTGCTTCTATTGCCTGAAAGCTCAGAGTTCAGGTTTTTGCTCAAATGCAATAGGTCAAAGGTTCTGTGGTTAAACTACTTTCTCTCTCTCCCTTATGGACCAAATGGCTTATCTCTTGCTTGTTTTGATTCTTTCTTTGGATGCTTGACTATGTTTTCATCTCTAAGCCTAAACTATGGTCAATGTTCTCATGGGAGAATATAAATACAGTCGATTTTTGTTATTTCTAGTTATGTTCTATAAAGTTTCTTCAAACATGAAATTAGCAAATGCTGAACCACTGTTCTGGAAGAAATACCGAATTTGGTTCCTGCAAATTGCTGCTAACACTTTCATCAAGTGGCCACTACATAATCCTTATCTATGTGTTTCTGTTTAAAGACACCTTATTTAATATATATTGTTTATTCTTTTGCATTGAACTCAAGGCCAATAGCACTATACCTTACATGGAATGAAGCTGATCTAACACATTTATTTTCTCCATAAGAAACATCCCAACCTTCTTGAACACTAGACTTCAGCACTTCAGTGCTACAATGGGAAGCCATTTCAAACAGGAAAGCTACCACTCCAAAACCAGAAAAATGTGAAAATGTGGCATTCAATAGACCATGAAAAGGACACTTATTACAGTAGGAGAGCTGAAACAAGAATGCATCTCATAAACTTGTGTGACCTTGGCTAAGAACTTGCAAGCTGGGCGAGTCAAAATTTTCACTGCAGACACATCTGTAAGTGATTGAGAAAAGCATAATAGGCATTGATTTTGGGGTTACTAACAACAACAACAAATAAATGTTATTGAGTAGGCTAATTTGCAAATATGCAATCAGCAATCATTGTATACTATCTTAAAATTAACATTATCATATTTTGCTAGTTGGTGCATTGACAACATTTAGAATAAAAGATTAGCAAAGACAGGAGAGGGGCCTGTGGGAATGGAACTGATGACAGGGACACTTTGGTAACCATGTAGGGACATGAGAAAGGCCAGAATGAGGACAAGAGGAGCAGATCCAAGACGAGCAGTCGAGAAGTCCCACAAGAGCCCAGATCTCTTGGAAAAGTCTAAAAAAAATGAGGTGACATTTATAAGGAGAAAATATGAACTTATTTCACAGTTTCACTTCTTTCCTCTTACAGTGACCTTTTTATTACAACCATTGTTGCTTAGCTAGGGGAACCCAAGAAGGATTTTATCTTCACAAATAGATGTATACCCTAAACATAGACAAAATGCATCAGACTTTATGGCCAGGCATCATGATGCTAATGTGTCTGATGGGAAATCAGGCTAATATATAACAAATTTTGGTCCAATGGGTTAGAAAAAGTTAACATCCATTTCTAAGGAGTGACTCCGTGCTAGCATTAATGGTGAAAAACATTATTAAACCTGGAGCAATCACTCCCTTCCCACCACACCTGACACCAACATAAAGACACACATGGAGCAAAAGCTGGTAGAAAGGCAAAGGAGAAATTAAACGCGAATTTTAAATTTTAAAGAGCAGATCAGCCCATTCAGTTAGGATGCTGCAAAATAGTAGGTTCTCAGGGACCTATTATGTGAGCAATAACACTAAATTAAAACAAATTAGGTCATTAAATGAATACTTAAGTCAGCTTTCTGCCTGTCCTT
Source organism: Pedetes capensis (assembly GCA_007922755.1). NCBI lineage: Eukaryota > Metazoa > Chordata > Mammalia > Rodentia > Pedetidae > Pedetes > Pedetes capensis. Next base: position 119,794 of record VMDO01004356.1, read on the forward strand.
GACTCCTCTCTAACACTGATGAATTATTGGGATTACTGGCACTACTGAGCTTTGTAGGTTTTTAACTCATAGCCATTTGGCATTTGATGGTGAATTCAATGTCTTTTCCCGCAAAGTTATGTCCAGCAGAGGATATGGATATGGATAAACATAGTTGTACACTATGCTTTATTCATGAAGTTGGCCCAGTTCTTGAAGTCACTCTCTTGCTATCTCACACCCTGCCCTGATTAATAGGGTACTCCTCCTTCTTCCCTGAAGCAATCTCAGGGTTATAGAAAGACTTTTCTTCTTCTTCTGTGGCTCTTATCATTCCTGTTCTTCATTTGGATCATTGTCCTAAACCTGTTTGGAAGAGCAATTAACATACAGATGACAGCATTTGAGAGATGATTGCTCCAATATTCATGCATTTCTAAATTAAATATTTACAACTTGATTATCCAAAATGAAGAAAAATACATAGCCCCAGTTCAGGCAAACTTTGTAGAATATGAAAAAGTATTTCAGCAATAGCTCTTCTCTATTGCCCAACTTCACATCTTGGAGATGTACTATTCTTTAATAAATTCTATCTGTATCTTTATTATAACATTTTATCAAAAGACTTCATTTTAATGTTTTATGTTTTAGAAGAATAGAAATAATCTTCATTTACTCTATGATATTATAAAGTGTTAGAATCAAGTAGATTGTCCTGAAGGTAAGAACGTGTCTGGCTTCCAAGTAAGCCAATTTTCTGTGCTTTCCTTTATAATAGTTTGACATTGAACTCCTGACCCTGCTGATATGTAGCAGGTACAGGCTAATGTGGCTTAAATGTTCCCATTATTCCAATAGATCAGCAGGTGCAAGTCTAATTACTCAACATGTTTAATATCACCCCAGTCCCTGGAGAATTAGGAGAGGAAACAGAAATCATAAGTGCAACTTTATCCCTGACACTATTTTACAAACGACTTTAAGTGTAAATTCTTTTCATAGCGAGTTAGAAGCATCTTCTTAATATAACATAGTTTACTATTGCTAAGAGAATTTTTTTTTTGAAAATCTAGAGTTGTAGATCTGTTATTACCACCAGCCTTTAACAAATATCAAGATAGAGCATTTATTTATTTTTGTCCCTTATGGAACTTCAATTACCAGAGATATTTTTACCATAAACTCTAGTCAGGTTATGTCACTTGTTGACACAATGTTCAGCAACAACTGTTAAAATGAATTTGAAAGACACTTCGGCCATTTTAGAAGTTCACAGTGTCTGCTCATTAAAGAAATACAAATACATGAATTTAAGATGCTTGTAGAAAATACTTTGTCTGAAACTAGGAAATCTAAGGCAAAATTATTAGCTTCAGCAGCCCTACAAATTAAGAATATTTTTAAATAAGCATTTTGTTCTTGAGAGTGAAGACAGATAAAACTTCATTTCCTTGAAATGAGACTAGAAATTATGTCTGCTCATTTGATTAAGTGTTTTATAGTAGTTCTGCAAAAAAAAAATTCTCATAATATCTCTCTAAGAATTTCAGTAGTTATCTAACCCAGGTTTTCATTATGGCGGAATAAATAAGAAATGGCTTATGTATACTTTCTTGCAAATAAACGAGGCAATCATTTCCACATCTGTTTTCTAAATTTCACTATCTTGAAATTGATTATTATTTGGAGGTAAGTCAAGTACATATAGAAAAACCAGGACCAAATAAATGTTTAAAACAAGAAAAGAAAAAAAGACTAGGATCAAGTTTTCCCATGATGAACTAATTAGATTTGCTTTAGGGCTATTGATTAGATAGGAGTCATCTGCCCTGAGACTTTTGACCTAACTTGATACTTCACCACATTTCCCAACATGTTACTGTAGTGAATGTGGGATATCATTTTCCTCACTACAATTAATGTGTTTTTGTCTTTAAGGAAAGTTGAGCTGTTATCTGTAATTTCTCAATTTTGAACAATTTTATTCCATGTCATTATGTCTATCTGTTTTTTTCTAAGATGGTAGACTAGTAATTGGACTGAATAATACAGACAGTGCCAAAACATATATACACATCTTGAGATGAAAACTTTCCATTTTGTTGTTTTAAGAATACCTTGTATGCCTTTTCTGCTAACTTCCATCTCATGTGCACATTGTCTGGTAGACTTCTGTGGTGACAGTGTGAACTTTTCCAACACCATAACAGAAGCAGGACTTATTGCTATGTGAGGCCTCCTGGATCTTCCTTTGTGCACATCACATACAGCATCATTTGTCACAAACTTACCATGAATGAGTGCAACTGTTTGGCCTGTTGGAGGTTCTATTGCTTACTCATGCCTCTGTTGTTTTATTTCCACAAGGCTATTGAATTGAACTTTAAAACCTAATTAAAAATGGTCTTGCACTCCTCTAATGACAACTATGCTTCAGCCATTTTCTCTGATAATCCTGCCTGTCGCATGTTGGTGCTAGCATTCATTTGATTAATGCCACCTTTTTAGCAAATATCACACTGAACATTGCGACCATAATTCAATTCAACTTTGAAAAGTTATACATAATGTCTTTAAAAATGTATATATATGTATATTTGGCACCCCCAGTGTATTGATGTCTATTTCTACAGGTAACACCCAGAACACAAAACATTATGCTCAGATTACTCTAAAATTACCAAGGCACAATTGACCAAGAGATCTTTGGTATCCTATGTCTATGAAGCTAGCCAGTTTGTTTGCAACGGTGGACATGTTTGGATAGTCTACAGCTATTTATAAATCCACTTCTTACTCTAGACCTTGGTTGAGGTTGGCTCAGAAAAAAATGCATTGATCAGTTACAAATACTTCAATCTGCAGAGTAATTACAGTGTCTGTCAGCTCAGACTGAATCTCCTTATATATGCATAATGTTCACCAAATAGATGAGACACCAATAGCCAGTTAAGTGTTGTAGTCAGTAATAATAAAAAGTCTCAAAATCTATGTAAGGGACAATTCACTGCCAAAGGGTGGAATTAAAATATTGTATAGACAGGAAAGGGCTGAGATTTAGCTCAGTTGGTAGAGCGCTGTGCTACAGTCTCTGAGGTCCTGCGTTCAATTCCCAGCACCACAAAAATGGGAGACGGGCCTGGCAATCCACTTCCAAGGCAATCCCGAAATAGTCAGCCATTGAAAACCCTATGAGGGTCGCTATGAGTCAGATACTGACTCGATGGCACCTAACAACAACAACAAGAACAAGAATAGACAGGAAAACAAAGATCCTTTCTACAAAAGAGGATAGTGACCATGTGTTCAGAACCAGGGATCTAAACACTTGCTTAGTTTTAGGTCTGCTGGTGTAAGAGAGATTTGATGGAGAGGCTGCCCTAGAAATTCCAGGCCATTCCAGTGCTATCCACATAAGCCACATTAGTATGGATGGATAAAGTTCTTTTGTTCCAAATTGATCTCTTACAACTTTATAGTTAAACCTAGAATTTACAAGATTAGGCATACTTTTGGATTTTTTGCTACATAAGCAAATGTGCTTACTGGGAAAAGTAACTAAAAGTAACTGTTTTCAGCCATAGCTACTTTAGTAGAAATTAATTAATCAGAAAGATTGGTCAGTAAATCATCGATTTCCCAGCTCAGAAACAACAAAATGACACTAGTAAATGCAGGAAAGTATCAAAAGAGGGAATAATGGGCTCTGAGGAGAAATTCCAGGAAGACCAATTTTACCCATGATTTGTACTAAAAAGAACAGTTTTGTCCCACCCCTCAATGAATTCCAAAGAGAAAAGACTTAAGGGAACAAGTTTACTTCCATGATAAAATAGACATGTAATATGATAGTTTTCCTAGACAAGATTTCAGGGGCTGTAGGGAACCGTTGGCCTTAGAAAATGCTTTATTTCCAGTTAAGTAGGAGAAGCTAAAGACATATCGTTTCTCTAAAACGTCTGCAGGAAGGCATCTTTTGTTTCTCCTTTAATAATGTTTCATGACAAAGGCAACTATTCCTATGGGTGTTATGGATTTATTTGTAGACATCATCACTATGGAATAAATGTAGTTCTGCACACTCATTGTTAGAATGGATACCATACAAATATTTACTCCCCTCTTTAATTCTAGAATCGATTCATTTTAAGCCCAAATAAATAGAGTCATTTTAAGGCCATAGGAATGAAGTGATGTTTGCTTAATGAGGTGATTAAAAAGCAAAAAGACACAATTTAAAACAAACAAAAAAAGCCCACAAAATATGTTCAACACTGCGCATCTCTTAGACATTTCTTTATTAGTGGTGGGTTGAAGTATGCTTTCAGTATCGGGAGTGTTAGATATTACATCAGACCAACACCAGGGCCCTTAGTAAATTAAAAACCTCTGCTTCTGACTTCATATTCCCTTTTCCTTGGAACCCTGTGGTTTAGAGAAGACCCAACTATCATCTATATCATCTAAGTCGCTTTTGACTTTAAATCATTCCTTGGACCAATTTTTGTTAATTGTGTTAAATAAAAGTAGACTCAGAAAAATTGTTTTCAGTGGGAAAAATGTTTGCTTATTTAACACTTTTTCATCTTTTTCAATCTTTTTCATCTTTTTCATACCTCATTCATATATATATTTCATATATATACATATATACATACATATATATACATGTATACATACACATACATATATATGTATATCCTGAAGATTCAATAGGTAATGTAGTGAGAAAAAAGAGAATTTGCAAAACTGTGCCCATTAAAGCCAAAATGATCAAAGTTTTGATGTTTTTACACAATTGCCTAGACTTGAAAACTGGTGCCTGTCATGAATGTGTGCTTTGGAGTGGTAATATTTCAAAGCCAAAAATGATGGTGGTTATTGTCAGTTTTTAATGAAGGATATAATATTAATGTAGTTTTCATCCTTGAGAGCCAGGTCAAATAGCCATCATTTACAGCAATTCACAAATGTTTGTCATAAATTGTAAGAGGACTTTTTTCTCCCCAGTAATAGTATTTATGCTGCTTTCTTTTCCATCTTTCTTTCTTTTTCTTTCTTTCTCTCTCTTCCCTTCCCTCCCTCCCTCCCTTCCTTCCTTCCTTTCTTCCTTCCTTCCTTCCTACCTTCCTTCCTTGCCTCCTTCTTTTCTTTTTTTGTGGTATTGGGAAGTTGAACCGAGGGCTTCACCCATGTTCTGCAAGCACTCTACCACTGAGCTGCACTTCCAGCCTGTTTTTCACTTTTTATCTTGAGACAGAGTCTCACTAAGGTAATCAAGCTGCCTCTGACTTCAAATTCGTGATCCTCCTGGCTCAGCCTACCCAGTTGCTGGGATTAAAGCAAGAGCCACAAAACCTGGTTGTGTTTGTACCCTTTACTTCTCATTTATTATTACACTTCCAAATAAATCCAGACATTCTTCACAAGAGATTTGTGCCCATAACATTAGTTTGCCTGTACTCAAAACTCAAATAAGACAAAAATATATTCATCTTTCCCAATAGTATATGAAATATTGATGAATTTACAGATGGGCAAAATTTGGAAGATTCACAATTGGACAATAAATTAGTGAATAATGTAAGTAACCTAATGCTTGAGGAAAAAAGAATAGAAGGATTAAATCAATACAGTTCTAATCAGAAATCTTGATTGAGATATTTGTAGATGTGGATTATGTGTCTAATTCAAACATGAGTTATTTTGGGATTTTGTTTTTCTCTCTATAATAATCAGAACACAGATAACTAGAGCTGTTAGCAAATTGCAAAGAGCTTTTATGAAAAACACACCGGTTCAGAATTAGATCTTTCAAATGATGGATTCATAACAAAGAAAGCTTTGTATGCCTGAAATCCAGAAGTAAAACAGAGAACATATAAACTGGATAAGTAGGTGTGTGGGGTGTTCTTATACTGATTATTTAATAATCAGAAATACTTGCTGGACATGGTGGTACACACCTATAATCCTAAGACTTGGGAGGCTGAGGCAGGAGGATTGACACAAGTTTGAGGCCAGCTTGGTCTATATAGCAAGTTCCAGTCTGGCCTGGGTTACATAGTGAGACCCTGTTGCAAAAAAACTTAAAAAGCTAATATACATATATTATCTGTCCTTATGATGGCCAGTCACCATAGCACACACATGTTATCTCACCAACTTGTGAAGTCCACGCCAGAGGCAGCTTGGCAGCCTGTGCAACTTAGTGAAACTTGTCTCAAAATAAAAAATAAAAAGGGGCTGGGGATACAGCTCAGTGATAGAGCACTGGCCTTAGCGAGAGCCTAAGTTCAAGGGTCCAGTACTGAAAAAAATTGGAAAAAAATACTTATAGTGGAGAGTGAGATGCAGCTAGATGTTTACATACAGAATTAATGTGAACATGATAGAATTTCCCCAAACCCTTTTTTTGTGGGGAGAGGGATACTGGGGATTGAACCCAGGGCCTCATGCCTGCATGCTTAGCAAGTGCTGGACCACTGAGTTGCACCCCCAGCCCATTCTTTTAATTTTTTTAATTTTTTATTTTTATTTTTATTTTTTTTATTTTGAGACAGGGTCCCTCTGAGATGCACAGACTGCCTCTGGTCTTGAAATTGCGATCCTCCCGCCTCCGCCTCCCGAGCCTCTGGGATTACAGGTGTGCGCCACCATACTCAGCTCCCCAAACTGTTTCAGTCAACAGGAAAGAGTATTAACATGGAGATAGAGATGGGGATGGGGTGGGGAAGAGAAGGTAGGAGATGGAGAATAACTTCCCCCAACTTGATCAATCATTTGACATATTTTAACAGGTCAATCATCTGATAATATTTTATATACTATTTGAACCTACAAAATAATCAGGGCTGGCGACATAGCCCAGTGGTAGAGCACTTGGGTAACAGGCACAAGTCCATGGGTTCAATCTCTATCACCACAAAAAAATTTGCCATACCACTGTGGTGTCCGATTCTGTCAGATCTCAGAAGCTAAGCAGGGTTGGACCTGGTTAGTACTTAGATGGGAGACCACCTGGGAATATCAGGTGCTGTAGGCTTGGGAGAAAGACCTGGCTGGCTACCCACTCCCCCCAAAATAATCAGCCATTGAAAACCTTATGAATAGCAGAGAAGCATTGACAATAGTGTTTCATTGTACATAGGATTGCTATGAGTCAGACACTGACTCGACAGCACCTAACAACAAAAACGAACAAAATAATCATTACTAGAAAACTCTTCTTCAATTCTTTTAGAACATCAAGATACATTCTGCTATACTTTGGTAAGTCAGTTCTGAGGTTAAAAGTGTCATAAATTTAATCATAGTAGAGCTATGACAAAGCTTGAACCATGACAGGCTCAGGATTCTGATGCTGGTTTGGTTTGAATTTAATCCTGAACTGGAACCCTCTGAATTTCAATATATTGAACCCACATCCAAATCTGAACCTATTTTTTTGTGAGTTCGAAGCCCTGCCTTAGTCCTTCCAGAATTTAAATGGCATTATTAGTCAAAGCAGTGCAGAGCTTACAGAAAATAAAAACCTTATTAATCTTGCCTCCTGGCTATTCCTGCTCCTTCTTTACAGGGTCAGCCTCAGAGATGCCATCTGATCTCATGAATTTGAGTGATCACCTACGTGCCAATATCCCCAATTACTACTGGAACTTGACCTCTCCTGGGAAGTCTCAATTTCAAAAGCAGACTTCTTGAATGTACCCAACTGAATAACCACAGGCATCTCAAATACAGTATGTCTTCTTCCCTAAACTTGTTTTACCTTCTCTATGTCTGCTTTCAATTTTAGAGATCACTGTTTGTCTATCAATTTCCTTACTAAATAAAGCCAGCAAGTTAGTTTTACAAATATTTCTTTTCTCTTTTCCCTCAATATCTGGTCAATCCTATGCTTGATAATTATTTCTCCAATCTGATTTTAGTCTCCTCCAACTTTACAGTCATTGAGCTAATTTCAGACCTTTTTTATTTCCTACTCCTAACGGATCTCTCTGCAGTTTTACTCTCTTAAATGTAATTTCTTCATTATTACCACAATACTGCATTTAAATGATGAACTAAAACTTTACCAGATTACAACACATCACCTGTTCACTGTCCATCTTTCCAGATTCTAAAATTTCAAGAGTGAGAACTATAACATGTTCATCATTGCAACCAAAGTACCAACTATGTCACTGACACACAGCAGACATTTAATGAATTTTTTAAATAAAAAAATTCAGACAAAAATGATACCAGAGATTAAATTGCTATTATCAAGTCTAACAAAGTAAGCAGGTAAAAAGTGAGATTAACTTTAACTTCACATTTTCCTTAAAGTTTATACTATTCTATTTGTTTTGTTGTTGTTGTTAGGTGCCGTCGAGTCGAGTCCTACTCATAGCGACCCTATGTACAGCAGATCGAAACACTTGCCGATTCTGTGCCAGGCAAACCATCCTATTTATGTTTAAGCCCATTGTTGCAGACACTGTGTTAATCCATCTGGTGGAGGGTTTTCCTCTTTTCCATTGACCTGCCACTCTTCCAAACATGATGTCCTTCTCCAGGGATTGTTCTCTCCTGACTACATGTCTGAAATATGTAAGACGCAGTTTGGCCATTTTTGCTTCCAAGGAGCACTCTGGTTGTATCTCTTCTAGGACAGATCTGTTGGTTCTTTTGGCAGTCCATGGTATATTCAATAGACATCTCCAGCACCACAATTCAAAAGCATCAATTCTTTTTCTGTCTCTCTTGTTCAATGTCCAGCTTTCACAACCATATGATGCCACTGAAAATACCATGGCATGAGTCAGACGCACCTTCCTCTTCAATGTGACATCTTTGCTTTTCAATACTCTAAAGAGGTCTTTTGCCACAGCTTTTCCTAGAGCAATGCGTCTTTGGATTTCTTGACTGCTGCTTCCATGGGTGTTGATTATAGAGACAAGCAAAGTAAAATCTTGGACAACCTCAATCTTTTCTCCATTTAATGTGAAGTTGCGTGCTGACCCAGTCATAAGGATTTTTGTTTTGTTGATGTTTAGTCGTAACCCATATTGAAGGCTATGATCTTTGATCTTCATCAGTAAATGTTTTAAATCCTCTTCATTTTCAGCAAGCACAGTGGTGTCATCTGCATAACGCAGGTTGTTAATGAGTCTTCCTCCAATCTTGATGCCGCGTTCTTCCTCATAAAGTCCAGCTTCTCGGATTATTTGCTCAGCGTATAAATTGAAGAGATAGGGTGAAAGTACACAGCCCTGACGCACACCTTTCTCAACTTTAAACCACTCAGTGTTTCCTTGTTCTATTCGAACAACT